>MIQA02023743.1:0-31098 GCA_001887855.2 Sclerospora graminicola
CAACTCTCCTCTTGACAAATCAACGTTTGTATGGCGCTTCAGAAGCTCCACAATAATTTTTCTCCGCTCTGTATCGTCAAACTTTTGCATGGCAGTGGTTCTGTATCTCGAGACGACTTCTTCTTTGCTGGGCGAAATTTGAGATTTCGAATATTCTGAAGGAAACACTATCTAAAATTGATTTGGGCACCCAATCGGACTTAGCCAAACAAAACCGAGCTTATATCATGAAAGGCTCTATTAGATTTATCTTCTATGGCAAAACCTTGTAATTCGACGTATAAGGACAACATGTGCGTTTGAAAGAAACGAGGACGCAAGTCTTTAAAAATATTTCATCCAAATCAATGTAAACTAAGTTATCAATAATTCACCATTGTAATGGTATCATGGAAGAAGATTCTTGCATATGACCAACCAACGCTATCATATGCTTGGGTACTTTTTTCCCAGACCACAGACCAGTTAGGACTTCGTTACAAGGAGTCTAGGGGTACTTGCAATTTGCTTAGATCGTCGATATAGCATAACCAATGCAGTCCGTCCACTAGCGTGTTATACTTAAATTGTATGACGGGAAATAGTTTTGCAGTCAAGTTGGCAATAAAGTCGCAGAAGGTTTTAACTTTCACAGCAAATAATCAATTTCTCTGAAATTTGCAGCCTGAAAATATTAACAAGTAAGCGAACTATCTCTAGCAACTGTGTTTTTATCTTAGTTTATAAAAGCAATTAGATGCTTCATGCCGTCCCTCCCTCTTTTATGTATAATTTGCTATAAATACTATAATCAGCATCAGGCGAGTTTTGCACTTGAATATACTCATAGTTGGCAAAACTGGCAAGCAATTCTGCGCAAAAAAGAGTGAAAAATGGATGCTATTAACAGGGCGTCCTAGAGGTTGCGTTCAAAAAATGGTTTTATCTCGTAATATGCTCAGAAACCTTGCTGGGCACCAAGTGCTTCCAGGTGTTATTAAAGCTAGTTGGTAAGATAAAAGAATAGATTAAATAAATGAAGGTGACAATGTCGGATAATATAGCAGATGCTCTAAAGTATATCTTATAGACGTCGATATCTTAAAGGCGACGCTTCTATATTTGAAGCAGTTTCGAGGCATGTGAGATTTTCATGTGGTACACACTAGAAGGGTTGTCAAAAGTTGGACCAGTGATTGTCGCTAAATCAATACATTGTAGTGCGAGAAGCTTTATGGTGTTATTATTTTTATTTTAGTGATGGCAACTGAAATTTCGGGGTGCAACCGCTTCCACGGAACCACATCGGAGCACAGTAGTTTTGTTTCTCTAAGAAAGAGAAAGTCGGTGACTCCAATTATCATCCGCTTCATACAAACGGTCACAGCATTGCACAAGATCATGCGAGACGCATAGAGTTTTTCTTCCCCCAATACCGTCATGTCGAGGAGATTTGCACTGCCACTAGACTTAAAAGACGCTGCTTGAGCATGCTCCATTACTTTGGCGTGATAGCCAAGACACGTATCTGCATGCCGCTGTTCTTCCATGGACATGGCGGTACATTTGTACCACCACGAGCTCCGATTACGATCATTCATACCATCCTTGTCATCGGTTGGCGGCACCAACTCGGCACTAAAGCAGAGAAACTTTAGGAGCACAAGTTGCAATAGTTTCTCCCATTTTGCTGCGGCAAATGTTTAGTCACACAAATCTGGAAACTGAGTAACCGAGCGCAAGAGAATCGTGACGTAATAGAGTTCACGAAGAAGGTACATGGTCAGCACCATACAAACCGTAGGAACAATGTTTGAGCGCAGACGTGAATAATTTCCGATTCATCTGGACAAATCACAATCCCACTCATTAGCTGTTGCCGTACTTCCACGGACGACATGGCATCCAATCCTTTTCACATCCATGGCGTCTCGAAATCGTCCTATTCACTCGACAGGGAGGTTAAATAGTCGAGCACGATCACTTCCATCAGTTCTCGGAGCGAATTGAGCGCGTAACTTTCAGCAGCTATACGTTCCGAGTAAATGTTCCAGTGCACGGCCCATTGAAACCATCGATCAGCAGCTAACGCGGGGCTGTTGGGCACACTCTGCTCCACTTGCGGCGGACACAACTAATCGTAAATACGCCGCAAGGCAGCCAGGGTTTTTAAGCGCCGCGTCGCGACAAGCGATCAAGAAATCATGACAATTTTCACCATCCACGTTAGTACAATGGGTCAAAAATTCACACCAGATTTTCAAAAATAAGCAAAATATCTTACCGGAATCCTTATGTGCTTCCTGACAGCTATATTTTTCATGACCCAAACCTGTCAAACAATGATATTTTGCAGATTTCGGCTAAATTACTTAAGAGCCACTATAAATTGAATTTTTATAATTGGTTATATTACGGGTTTAGGAAGGACATAAATTCTACGGGAAAATATATGCCAAGCGCTGATTGGCCACTTGCAGGTGTCAGTTGCAAGCCAACGTCAGGAAGCACATAAGTATTACGGTTGAATGCGTCTCATTATACTTACAACCCATCCAAGTTGGTTCGACTTTGGGTTTCTGTCCCTAGAGGGACTCGAACCCGCAATCTCCCGGTCCCGGGGGCAGGGCCTTGACCACTGCACCAACCGGGGTCGGTACATAAGTATTACGGTATAGGCGATGCGCTTATAATTGAAGCAATTTGGTGTCATGTACCCATCGTCAATAAGTTATACTTTAGAGTACTAACAAGAATTAGAAACGGGCAAAAAAGTAGATTCCCTTCCGGTGGTTATGCCTGCTTCAGCAAATAGTATTTCCTGAAATCAATTATGCTAAAGCGCAATTAGCAAGGATCATTGAAGCTTTTTACAGTAAAAAAAAATTATAGTAGCCGAAACCTAACTCTACTCTATTTAAAACGAATAAATTGGTTGCAAAGCATATTCATTCTTCCAATTAAAGTGTTCTTCTAGAAAAAGATACGTTAACTGTGTTTGTTATCTATTAAATTCTTGTACAATGGTATCGAATGCCAATTTGAGAGTAAATATATTTACACTATATATTTGACTACGTTCGATTGGGTGCCAAAATCAATTTTAGGCGGTGCCTTTAGTGTTTCCCTATTCTGACCTGTGAACTTTGGGACGTGGTAGTAAAACCATAGAATATAGAGGATGTCAAGGAGAATCGAAACTTAAATTTATTAAGTTTGAAGGTCTTTGTTGCAGTAACATCTGTCATGCTTATCTAAAAAGTTTAGCTTTCCCATGCGCAGCTCCATCGACTGACGGAAGACCTTTCCCTGGTGGTTATTTTTCTGCTTGCTGCTTCAAGCTGAGCTTCTGAATGGTATACATGCGATCCATATACTCCTTTGCAAAGTCGAGACGATCATCAAGGGCACTCTTTGCAGCTTTTTTACAAATCTTCATTTTCCAAGTGCAAAGTACAAACCGGCTCATACTGGAACAATTTGGGTTTCATGATCGTAGTCGACCTGATTTCAGCTTTACAAAAATAGATGTTGTGTCGGTTTTAATCTTCAACAGTTTTGAGTTTCCTCGGAGCTAAACTTGGGTTCAATGAATAGGTCGAACGTGCCTTCGTCAAACGACTATGTCAATCTGCCATTACTAAGCTATGGCTTCTGGTGGTTAATCCTTCTGAGTGTTCATGTACTGACTTGCCTCTACAACGCGAGTTTCGCCAAATTCTATTGGAATTTTGGTGCTTCAGTTTTGAGCTATACACTGGAAGCGTTTTCAATTGGAATCTCTCGAGAGAACTTTCCTATGATCGCGTACACGCATATTGTTTTGGCTTCCATTCATGGGGCTTGCGCTCTACATATGCTCGTTGGCTTAATTTGGCGCAACCCGAAACTGAAAATTCGTTTCTCTAAACGGATCAATGTGTCTCCTATGCTAAGTTCTCGAATGAATGTCAGAGGCCCGACAATGACGCAAGAGTTAGATCAGGACCGCACCAAAAGCACTGTAGCTCGAAATATCTCGCGACTTTATTCGATATTTGGTGATCAGCACGGTCTTTTTGGAGTCCATGGTACACAATTTCACACGATCATCATATGCCGCGAAGTTCTACAGACTGCACTACAAAGTGTGCAAGCAGTTCGCATGAGCAAGTTCCTACCACATCCACGGCTAAATCAATTTTTCGTGATTTTGCTTATCGCAAATTGCTGGTCGTCTGTGTTTATTTATTCGCGATGGTTCTGGCAGGGTGAAGCAAAACGTCGTTTTGCTCTCCTTTTGTGTGATTGTGCATTAGATATAATGGCAACTATCGGCATGTCAGCTATGATTGTGCTAGGATACTTGGATCAGTTAAACAATGGAATGATTGAATTCGTCGCGAATTTTATTATGGACGATAATTGGGCTGCTCGAGTGCTCAATGAGGCACAAATGATTTTGATTGTGTCATGGTCTGATATGGCAACGCGCATTGCCTATTCGCTGGGGCTGGTAATTACGACTACAAACATGAGAGAACTTTTAAAATATAAACCTAAGCAAAAGCGTCGATTAGGACCTGAGGTTGCTCACCCATCACTATCGATTCAGAAGAACGAGACAAAAAAATCACTTGGGTTGTCTAAAACCCATAGAGCAATAACACCATTCTCTGGATCTGCGAGTTTGGACGTCAAAACTCGCTTTCTAAGACGAAAAAAAAAGAACATTACAATTCGTCATCCAGCCAACAAGAAACATGTTGACAAGTTTAACTTGCTATTCGTGTTTTGGGGATTTGCGGTGCTAGCATTGCATTTGCAAGCTATCAGCAAGGCTCCGTTATTGGAGTGTGCACCACTGGTACATCCGATGGCAGGTGCACTACCATCTTGCTTTGTGGTGGATTTTAACTGCTATAAAATGGGAATTTCCGGCACAGTAGAAGAAGTACATAGGAGGTGGACAAAGTTTGATCGAAGAACAGCTGTAAAACTTCATATTTTGCATTGCCCGGCTTTTGAGATGCCCTCTACTCTTCAAGATTTTACTAAGTTACAAGAGATCGACGTGTATAACTCGACTATTGCTGATTGGGGCGATACTGCTGCCCTCACAAATTCTCTTCATCCAAGGCTTACGAGCGTCTCAGTGGCTCGGTCAGCATTGGCCAATGGCATTCTCCCTTTAGGATTACAGTCGATAGATTTCCCAGCCGCGCTTCTTTCTATCATGTTTTACGATACAAATTTACAGGGGATACCGGACGATATTGACTCGAAGTGGCATTTTGACTCAATTATTTACATAGAACATAGTAACCTGACGTCGGTGCCGTCAGCGCTAATACGATTGCAGCCAAGAAATCTCATGTTGGGAGGTAATCCTATCACAGAATTCCCACCAGAGCTCTTTGATATTACTGGTTTGTTTTATATAGGTCTAAGTCATACCAAGATCAGTATGCTACCTCGATCGATTTCTAATCCAGATATGAATACGCCATTTGTTGACGTCAGAAATACCGCCATTTCATTTTTCTGGTCCTGGATTGACCCTTTGGTTGAAAAGACACTAAGCATCTCACCAATGATACTTGCCAGTGACTCAATTTATTGCTTGGACCTTGAACAAATTATGGCTGGTACTTTGGATACGTTCAGCACCCCATTACAAACCGATTTTTCGCAATTGCTAATGAATTCATCCATGGAGAACTGGCAACTGCTTCGTCAATCTGTCAACTGTGTGCCTTTACCCTTCGAATCATATTTTTCTATTGAGTACTGGGATAAAACGTACAGTCTTGACCAACAAACGTGAGTGAGGTCGACAGTTTTCAGAGCGTCATCCATTACCAAATCAGGTTTTCGAAATATAGTAATGTAATTAATTCGACAGCAGACTTTTCGAGATGACACCTAATGGGGAAAATGACTACGAAGCATGCAAAACATCACGTGCATGTCATAAAAGGACAAGCAGAAAAGTGAGTAATGGTCATACACCCTCTCGAAGAGATATCCTATCGGGAATCGATGATGGGGCATTCGCGAGGCTTAGCGCTGCACAATTAGATTGTTGTATTCTTAAGCACACATCCGGGGTACCACTTTGTGTACCTATCCAAGGCAGGTACCGTAAAAGTCGGATCAATTATCCAAATCAAGTCAGTGTTTGGATGCAGTCGTAAAATGACCGATATCGAAGAAATCCAGTTTGTTTGGAAGTCGTTAAGTGGTCGTTATTAAGGGCAAAGTTCACCTCTGTTCTGGAACAGCTCGGTTGATAAATGGGGGCATCTGTTTTGGTCAGATGGTGGTCGCCACTTCGGTTGGCTCAACTGACCTCAAAGAGGTCGGCTGAGTCAACAGTCCTCGGTTATAAAATTATACAGGCACTTTCAACCAAAACTCACAGACATGGATGACACTGTTTTTGTTCACCCATATCACATTTTTTTAAGGGAGACATTATCCCCACCGGAGTTTTTATTATCCTCGGGATAATATATCCCATGAAATATTACAAATAGTGTGGACCACAATTTAATATTTGTCCCATTCTATCAGCTTCTATGCGGTGATGCAAAACATAAGGCTGCTTTGTAGACCCCCTGAAATGATTGACTCTTCCCCAAGTACTAGTGAAGCTGCTTCACATATGATACATGCTCGTCAAATTTCTGTCTTTGTTTAACGGCTTCGTTTCCCACCCTTTCAGAATTCGTCGTTACGTACTGATGAGAAGATGGTAGATACATTCTTCTTGAAAGGCTTCACGATGGTAAAACTAATAAAACTCCGGTGGGGATAATAAAAACTCCGGTGGGGATAATGTCTCCCTTTTTTAAAAGGTCGGTGTGTCTTCTCTTGCTTGGTTGCCCTTCGGTTAGGAGCCTCTAACCGAGGTGACTCAAACAGAGGTGAACTTTTCCCTGATGACCAAAAGAAAATTCACCCCCGGAGGTGTTTTTTTGGTCATACATATTGGGCCTACTGCGTAGGGGTAGGCGTTTTTAGCAATCTGCACACTACATGTAAAGTTACATGTAAGTTATGTGTACTCTCACTTCCGACACCCTGAGAAAAGCATACCTCTCAGCCATCGATACAATTGGAAAAATCAAATTCCGAAGGTATTTTTTTCCTGGTCAAGCGCTTAAGAAATTGGACAGTTTCCAGTCGGCGCCTCGGTCATGATTGCCAGTCATTGAAATAACCGGAAACGAAGGTGAAGCCAAGATCTGATAAAATTCACTCTAAAACCCTTCTGGGGGAACAGCACGCTTTACGCTTCGTGTTACATCTTGCGCAAGGAATTTCTACTCGGATCTTGTAACATCACACACCGTGATGTGTCCTTTGTGGCCCATTATGGGATATTCAAGCTTGTTGACTTTAGACATAGCACCATGGCGGATACGAGAACGAGCGACGTCGCGAAAAAGGCATACATAGTACATGGCCCCTGAGGTCGAAGCTCAATTGAGCTATAACTCGGTGGTCGCCAACGTCTGGCCGCTCGCTGCTCACAGTATCAAAACGATTAGAGCTATGGGTGCTGTGATGTGGAACGGACTTGCAGCTCTCAGCTACTACAATGGGCTAGCTATTTAAAATTATACATGAGTATATTTGGACGAGTGAGGCTCCCGCACGAATCTTATCATACGCATTCTGTCCATTGGAGATGCCCCCACGCTGATGAGTGGAATCTCTCCTTAGTCAACTTGTCCATACCTTCGCTAACAAGTCTCAAGCCGCTCAATCCACCTGCTTCGCTTATGGCGGCTCCTATCAGAATATTTGGACGACTTAGTGTCGTCTTGAACACGACCAGGCCATCCAGATGAAGGTAAATATCCTGCTTGTCGTCTTTCGTCGAGGTCTGGCGTGATTCTAACAAGAAGTGAAATTCGGAGCTTCTCACTTGGTTCAACATAATCACGATCTCGAGCACACGTTCGAGTCGCTTTTGCAAATGAACTTTACCATGCAGCGTACGCAATCCTGGTGTAATGGACGATTACACGTTCACGAAGAGATAATCGGCAAACTTGCCGAGCGTCTTGACACCACAACATAGTCTGATTCTGCGTCTTTCGTCATCTCAATTTGACCAAATGGACACCATATACACTGGGACAATGACCTTTGCTTACTGCTTGGCGTTTTGTTCGGGAACCCACGTATCGCTCAAGGCGAGTGCTAACATACTCGACCCCTTGCGGCCATTGCGATTGATCACAGCCATGTCTTCAGGTAAGCGAAACACAAGAGGTTTTTTAGGCTCTTGCTGCAGAGTCAAACTTGCAATCTAAACACAGTCAAATCCTATGTCGCGTAAAACCTCCGTGGCCTCGTCGTTCTTGTCAGAAACAGCCGTAATACCGGGAGAATTTTAGCGAGTTTGACGCGACGTTAGCTAGCAGCAGATTTTGTATACTGTATTATTACGAACATTACATTTTGAGAGCTTAAGGGTCCGTCTGGTAAAATCCTGGATTTTTCTGTGAGCAAATCGCAAAACCAGCACTAGTCAAAGTATTAACGTATTTCTTCGAACATAAGACCCTATTTGATTAGAAGACCTCCCTCACTACAGTGACATGGGATGGAGGATGTAAGAAATAGAGAACCCATTTCGAATAGACAGCCGGTCTTTTGATGGTCATCTTTGCCTCTGTGATGATGGTCAACGTGTCTCTAGAATCACTGGCTCTGGTGCCAACGCTGCTTTAGCAAGCCTTCCACTCTCATTCTGAAACTTGCGATGGGGGCAGTTCGTCAGGGTTTTCGGGTGCACGAGAAGGTGGAGGTGATCAAGTGGATCGAGAACGAGGGGAGATGGTGTTCCCTCCCGTGCATGCCCAAAAATAGAAGACCCGTTTCAAATAAAGAACCGATGTCACTAGTTTTTAGCTGGGCGGTCAACTAAATAGGTAGAAGACCGGTTTTATGTTCGAAGAAATACGTTACTTTTGAAAAGCAGCACCTGTCGCAAAACAAGCACCAACAAAACGACGAATAGTGTGGTCCACTACATTTGAAACATAATTAGACTTGCACACCCGATCCGGGGATGAGAACTTTCAATCCTCAAAAAACAGAAGGTGGCAAAACGACAAGTGTCAAAAATGGAGAGAACAGGAGCACCCGACATGGGCGACCACCACGACCATCAACAACAGAGAAACTCGTTTATCCGTTTCAAAGCCATGTCAACCGTGAAGCTCCTCCCCCTGGATCAAGAACCATCTTCGGAGCAGGGAGAAAAGATGGCCCCTGTGCGATTGACGACGCGGCATCCACGCCAATAGGCTACCTTGTATGTGGCGCAAATTGTTATGGCATAATCCGGGCTTTAGAATTAACCTCGTTTGCGCATTTTTATTGGCAGGAGTAATAAGCCAAATGCCCAATCAACCGCACGAGCAGGTATATTGCTGAGAAAGGAGATACTTGTACAAGTTGCAGCAATGATGACGTATGTGTTGCTGTTATGTTGTACTTAGCCCCGCCTCCGCCGCAACAACCATCTGAGCCTCTTCTCCATCCACTTCAACAGTGGTCTTTGAGATCCACTAAAGCATCTTCGTGATCGATCTCCTGGGTTTTCTGAGCGGTAACAAAATCAAGATGCCGACATCCGTGAGCTAGTTATACTAAACTTTCCAGTTCCGTCATTTGAGCAATCACCAATTTGTTTTTTGTGAGCCATTGGCGATAATTCTCATCAACGCGTAAATACGTCACAACAATGGAAGGAAGCTGCAACTGCACGCCCTCTCGCTTTCACACGTAAAACTGGTGTCTATATGTGTCTACCGTGTTCAGTGGATTAAGTTCCTCTGAAATTTGAAACATAATTAGTCTATAGTGGCTCTCTCCGTCACGTTTTCCAACGCCATGATGCATTTTAATCGTAGAACTAGTCTACTCGAAAATCTGCCTCATGCCTCGAGTAGCTCGACGAGACAGGGTATCCATACTCAATGGTCCTACCTGTGTGACGTTATACTGATTATGTTTCAAATGTAGTGGACCACACTATTCGTCGTTTTGTTGTTGCTTGTTTTGCGACAGGTGCTGCTTTTCAAAAGTAATACTTTGACTAGTGCTGGTTTTGCGATTTGCTCTTTTTCTGTTTGCATACGCTGTTTTGTACCAATCCACTGGATTTGATCAAAACAGCGTTCACGATCAAACACTGTTTAAATTTATCGTGGCTGTCTGGTAACCTATCCATTTTTTTAAGTTTCACGTTTACGACAATACAAGATGGGTACAGCTAAAGTCAGTAATGATGAGCCAAGCCATTGAGCGGCCCATTGCATGTTTAATTCATTATAAATATTTGTTATCTACCTACCTCTGGTGTCCTTCCTATACTTTTTAGTGCATTCTATCAGATATAACATTGCGTCTTGCGCACCACTTACGCAGAATTTGAAAAGGGTTCTACTGTATTAATATTTTATAAGTCATGTACCGGTACATACCGGTAAATCACAATCCTAAGACGATCAAACGCAGCTGTCGGCGCAAAAAAATGCACCATTTCAAAACCAATCATAAACGAATGGGCCTCAAAAAATCAAGACGACGATGACACCGTGGTCGGCGCGGTACTCGTGTCGAAGCCGACGAACATGCCGCCGATAGAAGGTACCTTAGAGAAGCACTAATTATATTTTAGTACTCTGTCACGAATAAGGAAAATTTAGTATATGTTTTTAACTCTTAACTTTAAAATACACCAGTGTCCTATTCTCTATCGACTACAGCGTACCGTAAAAATACATCCACTGTTTCGAAATACGACTCCGACCTCGTATTTCGGAAACAGCGGATGGAGGTCAAAACAGCGTTTGAAAAACAGATGGTTGGCGAACCAGACAGCACACCCAACTCGGCTGAAACAGTGTTTGCTCCGAAACAGTGTATTTTTTGCAAATCCAGTGAAATCCAGCGGATTTGTGGCCAACCAGACGGACCCTAATTAATGGATACCCTTGAAAATTCAATGCTAAGTAACAATAAAAAAAATTTTCCAGGCGTCGGAAGTGAGAGTACATTCTGTACTGCTATAGCTATCCTATATTTGCTTGGATTTGACTCGGGTATAGCGACCATTTTCACAACATTTGGAGCTAAATCAATGCTAAAAAGAATAATTGTCGCAATCAAGACACTACGACATTGTGGCACGCCTATCAAATCAAAACACAAGAGGTGCCTATGCACTGAGGGACCGCAACAAGCGACGTCACGGCGGCTCGCTAGCAGGCCGCAGGACCAACAAGAATTGTGACTATGAAAGACGCTACCACCGATTAGTCCAACAGTACTTTGTTAATACACCTATATATACCGACGAGGATTTCCGTCGGCGACGGGATCATAGCTGCGTCCACGCGAGCCTTTCGTTTTTGTGGCCATTATGAGCCAATTTTAATAGTAAAAAGAGTGTAAGACAAATTCTACCTCTAAAGATATGGATGCGTGTGGTTGCGCGTTCGGAAGGAATTGTTGATTATGTTCAAAATGTCTCACATATGCCATGTCACATAAATGCTATCTCCCGCTATATTTGGCGGGATTTGCCAATTTTGGCTTGGGTATAGCACTGTTGTTGTAGAAAAAAGCTAAAGTCATGGGAAACTCTAACCCTCACCCACGGAAAATTTAACCCGCGTCCATTTTTTTCGCACCCATCGCTACTTTGGGTTATTTGGCAGGACGAAACGCGAAGTAGTCAGCACTCTACCTATCGTGGCCAGTGAAAATGATGACCTGGCTCGCCAAACGATCAACAGTTTGACGTCGGCGGCTCGTACCCTGAACTTAGTGGTGTCCCTTCTCAAACCTTTGACATGATCGTTATACGTGCGCTTTGTTCACTGGACAAGTATTGATGAGGCCCTTATTGCCTTGACAAAAGTCGCATATGGAGACGGATACTCAATCAAGAAGAAAAACACAAACCGTTTCAACAGAGATAGATCAGACGCACCCGAAGACGTCTTGCTTCACTCACTACATTGGTTGCGCTCGTGCAGGAAAACCTGACAATCGTTTTTCGGAAGGGGTGAAGCCAAAACGAATAGGCCATCTGCACCAATTTCTGCGTTCTTAATGTATTTGTCACGAAGTTGTCAGCTTAGTCATTTTCTACTTTGGAGTCTACTGAATCTTTGCTTCTACTGACCCAAAATCAAACGTATAACCGTACCGTAAAGTACTGAACATCCATAAAGCTGCAACGTATTCGCCCTTGAAAACACTAACCAGTTCTCCCTAAAGCTTCGTCGTCGTTGTCAAAATTCTTGTACTACCTGCGTAAAAGTCCCAAAAACGGGTTTTCACGAGACACAAACTCCATTCTTTATATTAGCGTAACCAAAACAATCACAGCAGCAGAGATGGGCACCAAGCGTAGAGAGGAGTTACTGGTCGCTGCAGCGAAGTAGTCGAGAAAGAAAATTTTGGAAAGGATGGTCACGATCCGTTTGAAAATGACGATAATAACCCTATTAAGTGCAATGCTTTGCAGTTCATTGTGGAAGTTGGTCACCATGTACAACGTACAGATGTTTAAAAAGAAATTGTGCCCCCAATGCATTGATAGTGATGAGAGAATAGATATCACGTACAAAAGTCTATTTGACATGTCATCGAAGAATTAGCTCAATCACCTTCTCCTCGCTTCCACTAAGCAGCGATATGCAGAATAGTCAATGGTCAATTAGCGATGGGTGCGGAAATGGGTGCGGGTTAAATTTTACGTGGGTGAGGGTTAGAGTTTCCCTAAAGTCATGCCAAATATAGCATATGGCTCGGATTTAGCCTACTGCTGGAGATGCTCTAATAAACCAAAAAATAACTTTAGCTCTAATGGAATGTACGATGGATTCGGGTGCCTCGGTAGGACCGAAGAAGCAGTTACTTTAAGGGTCTGTTTGTGTACTAAGGTTTTGGTCGGTGTTTTATAGGTCTCTCACGTTTCATCTAGAAATACTGATCAATTCAATGATACAGTGTGGTCTGCTAAAGGTTACGGCGAGTCAGATTGACTTTATTATTTTAGTCTTATGTATTAAATGGGCTTGATTCTTTTAGGGACACGTGAAGCGTTTGCTAAAGAGCAGAAGGATATGGGCTAAATGGGGGAGTCGGCTGTGCTTAGCTGTGGTAATGTAGCTTCTTGTTTGGAGGAGATAAGGCTTGCTTCCAACTCCGTTGTCAATGATGAGCCTCGGTGCTGCACATTTTCGTAAAGGAGTTGGCAAGCCAAATGCTGAAACAATCGACAGAGGGTCATGGGCTGTCACCTTTTGAGTTGTACGACAGTTCCAGGAAAGCTTATTGTTTTGGCCGAACTCGTTGACACATGTTTTTGATATTTGTCACTAGAAAGAAGAGCGCACTAGCTAGTGAAATTCTCAGTTCTTACACGAGAATGTGATGGCTATTGTGGGTGCCGTCAAGTATCACAAGCTAGCGCGCAGTCAAAAGAAGCGCGCTCCAGTGGCTATATCTCAGAAGTGAGTAAGGTATCTGGCTGATAGGCACAATCGCTCAATTCTTACGATTTATACACACCCATAGGTCCTCAAGATAGACAACGCGGACAACAAAGGCAGCAACGATATCCAAACCCGCAATAAAAACAAAAGCAATAAAGGCAACTAAACCGGTGGACATAGAACCCAAAAAACGGCCGGATGGTACTTAGAGCACTGTGGTCCGAGCGTCGGGAATACAAGAAACGCAACCGATATTAATTGAGAAAGACGAAGATTACGACGAAAGTAACAGCGATGCGTAAGAATTTGAGAGACAGTAGCAGTGTGAAGTAAATTCTTTCACACGCACAAAAGCAATAATCGTCATCTATGAATTCAAAGTCTATCTTGTGTACCAGTTAGCTTTTGTAAGGGCTTAAAGTTTTTTCCTTGCAACAAAATCGATGTCCCACCCAGTCGTGTCCCAAAATTGGGAGTACTGACGGCGGTGCCTGAAAAAAAAATACTTGCACATTGCCACTATTCATGTAGTCTTGGATGTTGACACTCACCCACATTGTTGCAAATTGTGAATTAAGGAAACATGATGAAAACTTAAGCAGTGATGAATTGACAAAAGTGGCTGGAAATTGCGCATCATTGAAACAGCAGGAAAGTTGGGGTGTTGAGTCCTATTACAGTGATCTTACGATGAGAGCTTCGAGTAGGATGTAACCTAACTATGTCAATAGGATTATGAACATCAAAGACAAGTGTTTGATTTGAAGCCCTAACACCGAGAGATCGAAAGCTCATGGCGCGCTTTGCGGTGGGCCTTACTGCGTAGTCGTACCGCCGCCGTTTTCATTTTGCCGACCGCATTCTTTTGTAATATTATTACCTGTTTCCTGTGAGCAGAAATAGCACATTTATCGAATACAAATCTACTGCGCCAAACGATTCAGTCGCATTTATTGGTGCACAATCGTCGACAAAAATTTTGCTCCAAAAAAAATGACCGCTACAGACGACCCAACTTGTTTTGACCGTACCCAAACAGGCCCTTAGTTTTCTGGGGTTGTGTGGTACCTGTGACTTCCGTCCTGTACGAACCATCTTCCGCTACATCCAGTTAAGTTTTGGATCTGGGCCCTGGTCCAAATCTTTTTTTATTCCCACTTTCGAATATGATGTGTCCTACGCCAGATAAAAGGCCACGAATCTATTCTCATTCTTGCACGATGCTAGTATTGCAAGGAATAAAATAACTAATATCTCTGGTACTTCATTTCTCATAATGTATATCTACATTTACTGAATCTACCTAGCAGTTAAAGGTTTGTAGTCATGGTGAAATGATTGCTACCTCCACGTAGGCACTGCGACGACTTTCCAAAGCAAAGACCTATCACTGTATTGTGTGTCCGCCGCGCAGATTGAGGTGGACACACAATATAATACTAGAGAATCGATTTTTGTTTTGAGAATCGCTCGGCAAGTTGAGAATAGATTTGGAGGGGTAAGGTTAACGTTCGCCAATGAGCGTCAGCTTTTTTGCGAATAAGACTGGCTCGCGCACGGCTTGTTAGTACTGATTAAGCACCTGCGTGGCAGCACCTTCTCCTCCTGACCGCGCCTTACCAGCCGGGATTAGTAATGGGCTGACATCATAAATGAGACAATATCGTTCTACCCCGAAGGTACTCCTGTTTCGAATACCCTAGCCGAGTATACTGTATATTGGTCTACTGATTCCAGATGCCGTTGTAACATCACTACTATCGAATCCACTGGGTGATAATTGGTACCTAGTAGCGCAGCCAATTGCTCCGCAAACAAAAACGCGCACAGGAGTCCTAGAGCGGAAACTACTACTTGTTTAGTTGTTTAGTTGTTTAGGAGATAACAACATAAGGATTCCACTTCCACCATATTTCACTTTACGCCGGCGAATCCACTCCTGCGGACTGTTTAGAATCGCTAGCCGATGAGCTGGCGTCGATACTTGCAAATACAGTTCCTCCCACGCCTTAAACCATTAAGCCGGAATATCGGTTAATTCTTGTTTTTCCTTTCTCCAGCATCGCCAGCCAATATTGCTCCCGCCATTTTTTTGTTACTTTAACTAATACTACTGTGTGAATGCTTTCTAGAACATAATGAGTGCTAGGCACATCTTTGAACATATGTAAAAGCCGGTTGGACTCCAGTTGAGCCGCTTTCATCCAAATCAGTTTTGTTGAGTCTACTTTGGAACGCGATACTGGTATTGCGTTCCCAGTCAGGTTGAATATGATTCCGCGTCGAAATAAATTCTTCTAACGAGAGTTCAATACTGTTCCCTTCCTCTCCACATTACGTAAAATCATCAATGAAATTTCTTTAAATCGGTAGGTCCTCATCTGATTGAGATTCCATCTCCGTATCCTCCCGCCGACAGTAACGTTTCGAACTGAGACCTCCGACCTCCGTAGTCCTTTGAACCGCCGTGGGATCCAGATAAATGGGACGGACAGTTCAATGATTTAATCAAACGCATAGAAGATTCATCAGATTATTTCGACAGAAATCCGAGAATGTACGAAATTCTTCACTTTCTCACGGATACCGTGTGTAAGCTCTCGTTACCGAAACAAGAACATATGATGAGGGCGGATTTAACGAGCTCAGTTACACGCACTTGGTTTCTTAAGAAATATCAGATTTCGGAACCAATACTACATCAATGATTTCACAAAGTTTGGAAGGTCTATCAACCGACGCCTGAACGCCTGATGTCCCATCGTCCGGATCTGAATAAGTGTTAGCTGATTCCTCTAGGAATTGATTCCAAATTCAGAGATCTGACTGTCACTTCGTACTACCATCTCCTGTGAACTACCGGACTGTTCTTCCCCTTCTACCTTTGGGACATCCACATTTATCGGACATTCCAGGCTTGTTTCTAATTCCCGTTCATTTTCCTGTTTCTCCTGAGGAGCTTGAAACTCTCTTTTCATCGTCATACATATAACGACGGAAAAGTCCGCCCAGATTTGCATCGCCGTATATTTTGGTGCCCCATAAACTAGCCAATCACAGCTCATCTCCTCTAAATGTACTGATTTATGCTAACCTCAATTTCCTCTCCATTTACCGTGCATCGCACGAACACGGGGTAAGGCGCGAAAACACTCATACAGCCATTCATTCATACTGCACCTCACTTTACCTTTGTAGTTTACTTTAAGTAAATCACGGATTACCTCGATTATATACGTTTGGTAACTTTTTAGTAAATTTTCTATCTAAGCAACTTGGTAACTTACCTATCTAAGCAATATAACTACATAAGCAATTATCAATTTCAACGGCTAGCCGGGACACAAAGAAGACGGGGTTTTGTCGAAAATGTTCCTTACTCCGCATACGTTCCTCGATGGTTTCGGTATTTGCTACGTAGATCACGAGCTGAAACACGAGCTGAATAACATTAAGCAGTTGAGCGCTAAACATGGTGGGCCACAGTGATCCCCATGTGTGGAGCCCCGGGTGGTAGCATTGTAACCCGTAAAGCTCCATTTGAGCGTTCTCTGTGCAATTAATATTTCGGACAAACACAGCAAAACAGGCGCCAAGTCCATACAGAAGAAGAATGCGCCAAAACCGTCGTCGTTTTTCAAAAAATAACATGAGCAGAGCCGCAAGCACGAGGTAGCCAATTTAAAGAAACGACACGTGTACTCAGCACGACGACTGTGATGACAAACAATAGCAGCAGCAGTTAGCACCCATGTGACTTGACAGGTTTTATCTTATCTATGCATCGATCGTACTTAGAAATGTGGCAAGAACTAGCGCATCCAAGTGCGTAAAGACGACTCGCTTGGCATCGACAATCCACAAGTGGATGGCAGATCGCCATCCTAGTTGAAGTTGCTAGCAATTGAATCACGAATAAGTACGTAGCATTAGTAGTGAGCATCGATTTGTTCAGCTTACCCGTCGCATTTCAGCCAGACGCTCAAAGTTGGCAAAACCCGCTCGGTCGGCTTCCAACTCTCCAGCTTCGTTATGATTGTTAAAACCAGATACTTTGACCGTGTTTCGTCGTTTCCGAGACTCACTGAGAACAGCTTGATAGCGCCATTGTGTCCGAATGGACAGAAACATAAGCACGAGGCACAGCGTGTTTATATTTCTGTAAGAATGAGACGACATGCCATCGCTAAAGGAAGCTTCACAACACAGTGAGAGACACGGGGCTGTCCCGTCTCGAGGGTAAACAAGGCGGCTATCGTGACAGCTAAAGAAGTGGGCATATACTCGGCATGGGGTCGTAAAATCACGGGTAGGATCAATGGTGTCCTTGCGTTACCGTCGACACTCCGAATGGCAAAAGGAGTCAGATGCCACCACATTTTCAGCCAATAGATTACAACGCTCTGAATTTGTTTTATATCAGTACTTCAAGAAATCTGTCAGCCAATCATTGCGAGGCGGATATTTTTGTCTTTTTCGGATCTTTTTTGATTGTATATAAAACACTACGCAAATCTGGGCGGATTTTCCCGTCGTTATATGTAGTCCTCGTCACGGCTGCTGTTAGCCATCTCGATGTCTTCCATAATTTTGCCTCGAATCCCACATAGTAAAGCCGAGTGGTGCTGACCACCGAAATGTAATATGAGAGGTAAGTGGGTTTCCTCCTGCATATTTTTTTCACCTGCTCGAGCTGAGCTCAAATTTTTTACAAAATGCTAGCATTTTTATTGGGTACTACCCACTCATCTGGTATCTTTTAGCCAGGAAACGTCTTGTTTCTGGAGTAAAATATATGACACCAGGGGCAATATCACCATTTTCTTGACTTAACACGACGATATCGTACTGTAAAAGTGTGCTGATAGTTGAGAGCGTGTCATTGCTCCCCCACGCCGAAACAGGAATGTTTCCATTCAGCTTGGATCCACTCTGCGAAAAATTCCTGTATATGCTCTTGGAATGCCTTTTTTATTCTTTAGCAGAAATTCTATGTAACCCCTCCCTAATCCGATCAAAGTCTTTTTTCGAATGCCGGGAGGGAACTTAATTTCAAAATCCATGAGTGCCCGGGCTACACAACCCTCCTTTATTTTGCCCGCTAATGCCTCTAACAACGGAATATAATCACCCTGTAGTGAAGACGAGGTGAGAGCTTGACATACCGCATAAAGTTGACAGTTTCCAGTAGCTGGTGGTTCCGCCTTGAGGAAGAGGAAGTTTATTACCTCCTGAAGCGAATTTAAATTGGAATCACATGGTTACAGTTCCTTATCGTGAGCCGAAAGATGAATTAAACCCTGTTCCTGATGCACTTGATCTAAAATTTGGTGTACGGAGTCTTTTAACTTGCCTTCCAGCATGAGTAACGTGCTATGTTTCTTCTGAAAATGTGCCTCCTGTTCTCGTTGTTTTTCCGGTTTTGCCTGCTTATCCTTGACCCTATTTTTTTGGGGCGTAACCTGCGATTCCACATTTGGGTTGCCTACTCCTGTATCATCCTCATCAACCCCTAGAATAACTGTTGTCTTTGGGACCAAAGCGTCACTTAGGTTTCGAGTGCCGTTCTCGCTCGACCGTTGAAGATCTGCCTTAAGATTGGACTCATAAGTCTTGGATGTTTTGTCCTTCACACTTTTAGTCAAACTTGATGCCATTCCCGAGCTCTTCTTCTTTTTTGTTTTGACCGTGATCCAGCCGGACGTTTCTTTAGGTCTATCTGCTGAGCCTTCCATCTTAACCTACTTTTGACCGTTTTGATCTGGGTCCGATTGAATGTCAGCTGCGCTCTCAGTGCTTGTGTCTTCCTCGGTTGTGGCAGGGCCCTTCTTTTCTGCATTGTTGGCTGCCGATGGTTTTTCAGGAGCCACGTGTTTGACCCGATTGATTTCCACTTGTGATCGTTGCTCTTCCATGCTTCGAAATGTAGCGTCCGGAAAAGATATATTTTTTAAGATCTTGGCTTCAGTTGGATGCAATTCGACTTGAATAGTTCCACGATGGGGGTGGCACACGTTCGCATAGGTTGACTGGTTTCCCCACATCGGAGGCCTTGAGTACGCCCGCTCATCGTCGAATGTTCAATAACAATCATGGTATGACACCAATAGTGCCTTGTAATACCTGCTAACGCCGTTGGACACGCATTAGACTGCACAGTCAATTCCCATAACGTCGACGTATCCGAAAAAGGTGCACTCTTATTGAGATCATCCAGTTGAAATTCCATCTCTAGCAAATTTCGTAAAACTCCAGACAATTTCAACAAATCTATCGATCGTGTGATTATCTTCAAGATGCAAGAGTAAATCCCTCCTTGCCCATATTTTACACCGTTATTAATCACTTGCGAGTCCCACGCCGTTCGCACCGAGGTTCTGGTATCCTGATGTAGATTTCGCAGCGTATGGTCGAAACGATGAAACGGTACTTTCACCCCCGTGAGGTTTTTGCCATATCCCGAGTAAACAATGAAAATACAACGTATGAATTTCCACTATTGTTTTTTGACTTGGGCAACATTTTCCACAATTTTGCAACCCGACCCGCGCGTCGATGCGGCTATAGCTATACTCCTTGAATACACTTTGTACTCAGAAAAGCCTCCATGATACGGCTTTTACTCCTCAGATCCATCACTAAACACCCTTCCACTTAGGCTCGAATAGTGTGGACTAATCGAACTTAATCATCTATTTTCATAATAAGCTTTAAAACCTGAGGTAATTGGTGTGCAATTATATGCCCTTCCACTAAACCCTGGACGATTATCCATTCATCGTCCGATCCTTGTCGGACCGTCATTGGGGCGAGTTTTCCACAATCTTTCTCATAGACTGCTACAAGACGGATAATTACGTCCGACGAGAACACGTCCGTTGTGAAGAGGAAATAATTTTTCTTCAATTTTTCGTCAGTTGTTTCAATATTTTCTCCAGTCGATCTTCTTGCTACTTTGGTCGCCCAACCCTGTAACGGATGCGGAAGGAACCCGCCTTCTTAACATTTTCTTGCCCAATTTGTTTCCAAACAAGAGCTTCAAAAGATTGCGTAGAACGTTGAGCCGCCAATGCCACTCCAACCACTTGCTGACGCCAAACTTCCCAATCTTGTTTCGTTTCCACCACAATTAATTCGAAATAAGTCAGTAAGCGCTCTAGCTTGGATGGGCTTAATGTCGGAAAACGTTTCGCTGCATCCGATAAGCGCGAAAGCGGTCCTTTCGCATTAATGTAAACCGCTGAGAACCGGTCTTGAACTAAGTCCAGCCAGGCTTGCACGCGACGCCGTGAAGAAGTCGCCAAAAATAGTGCCGTTTAAGCACCAATAACAATGATTTTGGATCCTTGCGAGTGTCCGATTCAATTTCGGTGACAGGTGTCTGAGTAGATATACTGAGTCCTTCTGTCTGGTTATTTTTGGGATTGGAATCATTTAAATCCAGTTTAAAATCCGGTGACACCGGCTCCATACCGGTTTGCATCTCCTCACTTTGAGTAGTATCCATCGGTAAAACTGTTGGTTACTCGTCTCCATGTTGGTATCAAGCGTAGTGTCTTGCCAGGGCTGAGTTTCGGCAACATATTTGTGGTGTAGTCGCTCTCAGAAATTCTTCCTGAGATGCGAACACCCACGGGGGCCCAGAATACTGACTGTTGGAGGGGGTACTCCGTCCATCCGAGTCATGATCCGATCCGGCATCGGGCCGGCTGGATCGGTCACTTCCATCATCTTGGTCGTGACGACTTGGATGATCCATGTTAAAAGCTCACCTTGTGTACCAGTCGGTACTGGCGGTTGCGCTCTCTTGATAGACCCTAGGGCGAAAAGTGTAAAGTCCGTCGAATAAGAGAAGGGTAGGATAGGGGTAAGCTCTGGGAGGAAATTTCACCGGGAGCTGATGGCAAAAATAATTGAAATTTGTATCTGCGAGGCTGGAACGAGAGAATGATCGCAGCAAACAATAATAGAAGGGTATATAAAAGTGTACGTAAAGGGGAATCCAAATATAACTCCAAAATCTTCCACAGAAGGCCAAATGTTACCATTTCAATTTAAAAATACCGTGATCAAAACACGGGCGACTTGAGGTGAGTATCAACGCCGCGACTCCGGAGGGGAATTCCGGTGGGTTAAATTACCTTCCCCGGGCAAACCAATAGCAGCAAGAGGGGACCTTGTTAGCCCTCCGCTGTGAACCAATAAAAGCGTCTTGTGTCTAAGAAAGCGAAACGTATACTGATTTATCCCTATATCCAATACTCCCTTTTGTGTAACCTACCCCAAATAGCCCGGCTGGACAGTTACGTGTCTTACCTAAAGTAGCCCGGTTAACTCCGATCGGATGCTCTTTTGTGTACCGGCCCGGCCGGTACACCCAACCCTAATGGTACCAGCCCGGCCGGTACACCGAACTCGGCCGGATCGGCCGGATGGCGAACCATCTAAGCTCACTTGCCACTGGCGTTGGCACTTCCTTGGCTGCTCCACGTCCGACCCGGGTGCCTCCTTCGTCCTCCAGAACACTCAACCTCCTTCAGGCCCCTTCGGCCATACCTTCCGACCAATCCGTCCCTCGGTTGTCCACCATCTGAGGCCGTCTCGTTCGCCTAGTCCGCTAGCTCAACTACCCACGTCTTCGGCCACTCCCATCTGGCCCGATTCCAGGCCTGGCGCCGTCCTAACGCTGGTAGATATGCTCGGCGACGGCCATCCGACATTTATGCCCTTGGTTCACATTTTCCGCCAATTAGAAGGCGCCCTCTGGAAAGTACTTCACACTGTCCCATCAATTATTTCACAAGTCACTTTACCACAGCCGCCCCTGAGTCGCGTCACAGCCGCACAACGGTTGAGGCACGACCTCACCTGAACCAAGTCGATCTGATCCTTGCTTACCCATGCCCCGCTTTGGTACGTCATCCGAGCGATTTATAACAATTTTCGTTAACTCGGTCGGTCTCCCGGCCGGCTTGCAATCACATCCACAGATGCTGACCTTATCGTAATATATTTTCAGTCCTGCAAATCGACAAGGATAACATATGCCGCCTCGTTCTCGTGGATGACGACTCGCCCGCCAGCGGGGTGGAAGTTGCAGAACCGTCGGATTCGTCCCGTACTCGCGATCTGGTGTTGTCGACAGCTGGCGTGGAAACAGCGCTCCGCATTCACGGTCAGGCTTGCGGTGACCGGGACAGATTGAAGGCCGTCGTTTCCTCCCTTCAGGCGGAGCTCCGATATTGTAAGGCTGACTCTGAAGTTCTGTCGCGGAGATGCATGACCTTTTGTGCGATGCTAGACCGTGTGGGACCCCGAATCTCTGAGCTGAAACGCAGTCGTCAAGAAGCAGTGGACGAAATAACCCGCCTCAGGGCCATTGTGGGCCAGCTTACGGACGCCCTGCAACCGGGCCGCTGCGCCATCCGCCTCCATCTCCGAAGTGGAGGGATGGAGAAAAGGCTGGAGATGTTAACCGCCCAAGTGGATAGCTTGGAACACATCCAAGCTGACCTGGTCCAGCAACTCGCCTCCGTCAACCGCCGGGCCGATGAAGCTGCCGTTTGGAAAACTTCCTCGGGACCGCGTGATCTTCAAAAACAGGTGACCGATCTCAAAAGCCAAGTCGCCATCCTGAGGAAGAAAGAAACCGTCTCCGCATGCTGACAGACCCCTCCGGACTGCCAATCAGGAGTTGGGTTCACCGATCAAAACTTCAACGTAAGTGTCTTTTCTCTTCTTGTGTTGTAACCCAGTCGCTTACGGTTTCCATGTCCCTATCACTCCGCAGTCCAGCAGCTGGAACAGCTGAAGCAACAGTCCGCCGAGATTTCCGACGTATCCCAAGAGCTATCACATCTTCGTGTCCGACACCGCCAGGTACCCACGAATTAGATACCATGCGGGACGACCAAAACCACCTGCGCGAGTCCCACGCTCAAGCTCTCCGCCATATTTCCTCTCTGGGGCAGCAGTTGCAAGAAGCTTCCTCCCGGCAACGGGAGCTGCGGTTTGAAGCTTTACCAGGTCCAGTGAAGTCATCGTGACACCCATGATGAGCTGACTCGGGCCGACCGTGTTTGCGCCGCCCTGCTGGATAAAGAGGCATCGTTTTTGTGGTGAAGTGTTCCAGAAATTAACCGACTTATGATAGTGGATGCCCTCACCGGATTGGTTGAAATGTCGCCCTTAGCTGGATGCCCGGACTGGTCAATAGAGGACACGATCTGAGGGCCGCCGGACGCACCTACGAGCGGCCGGACAGCGCCAGGCCTGGAATCAGACCGGACGAACGTGACAGAGGGCGTGGATAGTTGGGCTAGCGGGCTAAGCGGACGGGACGACCGCGTATGGTGGACGGCCGAGGGGCGGATTGGTGGCGGATTGGTTTGGATGGTACGAGCGAAAGGGGGCTGAAGGAGGATGAGGCTTCTAGTGGATGAAGGAGGCACCCGGATCGGATGAGAAGCTACCAAGGATGTGCTAGCGCCAGCGGCCAGGGAGCTAGGATGGATGGCCGTCCGGCCGAGCCGGCCGGGTACAATGTACCAGCCGGGCTGGTACCAGCTGGGTTCGGTGTACCGGCCGGGTTGGTACCATCTGGGGTTGGTGTACCGGCCAGGCGGATACACGAAAATCGGAGTTAGCCGGGCTACTTCGGGTAAGACACATGACTGGTCAGCCGGGCTATTTGGAGTAGGTTACACAAAAGGGAGTATTGGATATAGGGATAAATCAGTATACGTTTCGCTTTCTTAGACACAAGTCGCTTTTATTGGTTCACAGCGGAGGGCTAACAAGGTCCCCTCTTGCTGCTAACGGTTTGCCCGGGGAAGGTTAAAGTAACCCACCGGAAGGCCCCTGACCGGGAGTCGCGGCGCTGCGTATACTCACCTCAAGTCGCCCGTGTTTTGAACACGGTATTAAGTATTGGGAAGTGGTGACATTTTGGCCTTCTGTGGAAAAGTGTGGAGTTGTATCTGCCTCACATACACATTTGGATTCGCCCTTCATTATTATTGGTTTAGCTGGCCGATTGATTATTCTCGGTCCAGCCGGCACTATACAAAGTTCAAGTATATTGCCCGACGAGCTCCCCGGTGACGATTCCCGCCCAGGAGCTACCCCTAGTCCTAACCCTCATCTCCCTATTCGACGGATTTACACTTTTCGCCCTAGGGTCCACCAAGAGAGAAAACCAGCCAGTACTGACGGGTACACAAGGTGAGCTTTCAACATGCAACATCCGAGTAGTCACGATCAAGCGGATGGAAGTGACCGATCTAGCCGGCCGGATGCCGGATCGGATCATGACTCGGATGGACGGAGTACCCCTCCGATAGTCAGTCGTCTGGGACCCCCGTGGGTGTTCGCGTCTCAGGAAGATTTTCTGAGAGCGACTACACCACAATGGTGTGCGTGCCCGGATCTCTTGGTGACCCTGGATATCACCGCGAGTCCCTAGCGGGCGAAAGACCTAAACCTGTCAAATTTGTTGACGATGTTGTGTCGGTGCATTGGGGGAAGGCATATCGCCCCCAATGCTGCTGAAGATGGAAGGATGCGATGGTCGCCTCGGATTGGGGGAGTTCGAGGTTGACATTAAAGAAGAAGTTACTCCCCTAGAGGCTCCGCCGGGGGGCGGATTACGGTACTACTTACTGTAGTGCCGGCCGCTACACGGATGGAGCCGGATCGGACTATGGTGCAAGTCGCCATAGTCCGAGGAAGGATCATGGTTCCGACCATGATCCTAACGAACAAATGCATATTATGGATATAAAAGAAAAAATCAAGGAAGAAAAAGCGGAAGTCGGATACGACCGGAGTGGGAAGCCGGTCGGATCGGGACCAAATCGCGATCTGGCTCCCCTACCCCTAAAGAAACCGGATTGGCAGGAATTGGATTATCCGACCCACAAAGATAAACCGCGTTTCGAAGAGGAAGAAGAGAAGCAGGACGGCCTATCAACGGATATAGACTTGGAGCGTGCTTTCCATCTTCACGAGTTGGGGCAATTCTTGCGGACGGATAAGGTGCTGAAAATAACACGGCCGAAGATCATAGGCGGATTGAAAGGTCCCGTCTCTCCCCAACTCTCTCAGACGGCCACGTGTCCCTTATTAGAGGACTATTCGATCAACTCAAACAAGCCGGCATTAACACCGGCGTGTTTGATCCGAACGAACTGTTTGATCTGAAGGTGGACAAGTTGAAGGAGGCATCCAGCGCACTGCACGACCGCTTGGTACCGCTAGTGGGCTGCTCGCCGCCGTCGAAGAAGATGACAGCCACGACTGGAGTGGCGCCGTCCACGCCGCCGGCAACAAGCAGACCGGCCGGGATACACTCAGGTTCTTCGCAGTACGAGTCTGCCCCTTCGGAAGCGGACTCATCTGATTCATCGGTGGGTATCACCCGCATGACGCTTGGCCCAAGGGGAGCAGCGCGTGTGGCGACGGCCATGAGGCTTGGAGGACGTGAGGATCCGGGTACGCCCGAGCGGAAGAATGCCGGCCAGTACAGCGTACAGGCCTGGCGGACGGCGACGGCGGATCTATATCCGAAGGTGGAAGATGAAGACGCGGATGGGCGGATCAAAAAGGAATGTCGACCCGGCAGCCCCCCAAGTCGCCCCTCAAGCCGCCCCCCAGGAGAGCCTTCACGTGCCGGATCACCTGCAAAACATGTTTTCGGCGATGATGGAGCGATACTTGGAAGAACAACGTCGGTTGAGCGCCAGCCGCGGCAGTCCGAAGTCACCGGACCAGCCGGCTCGTCGTGGAACTCAGGCCTCCGAGCCAGTCCAGTACTATGCGAGGGAGCCGAGTGACGAAGACATGGAGTCGGTGCAGTCCAAGCAGAGTGAGCCCCATGCCGCCCCGCCGAGCCGCCAGACAGGTCGCCGGGCCGGACGTCGGCCAACGAATAGGAAGCTGTCTCTCAGCGACGTGGATATGGAATCCGTCAAGTCGGCCAAGTACCATTACGATCCGGATGACTTGGATCTGGGGATGGCCCACCGAGCCCATATGGCCTCGGCCCAAGCGTTTGACGCGGATTCGGGAGCGATCACGAGGGTGCGAATGTCGGCCACGTCCGAGCTGAAAGACTTCACCGGACGCGACACGGACGAGGACCAAGCCCGAGGATGGCTGAGCAAGACGAAGTCGGCATTTCTCAGAGACCGGACGTCGGACTGAGAAATGCCTGATCTTTGGGGATTTGATGAAAGGTCCAGCAAAAAACTGGATCCAACAGCTCAGCCGGGAAATCCGAGGAAACTGGAGGGGATTGGCCGGTGCGTTCGAGGAACAATACTGTGGATCTGGAACATCAGCGGCGCGGCAATATTTCTACACCAAGAAGCGGGCGGATGAGACCCCCTTGGAGTATCTCCATCGCTTAAATGTCGCTGGCATGAGGGCGGATATCCCCGTTAAAGAAGATGCCAGCCGGTCGGAAGCCGCTCGTGAACATGTGGAACATTTCATCAGCACGTTGGACGATCGGGAGCTGGCAGACCAGCTGGCGTTACTGCGGTTGAAGAATACGACGGAGCTGGAATTGACGCTGCGCACCTACCTAAGAGCGAAGAAGCGAGGCCCCAAGGCGGCAGTTGGAACCGGCCGTTTCAAGTCCCGTTTTAACGCGGATCAAGGAGGCCGGCCGCCATCTACCAGGACGGCCCGAGCCGTCCGCATGGTCGCCCGAGAGTCAGACGCGACTAGCTCGGAAGAGGAGTATCAGCGATCTGGGGGCGAGTCTGAGGAGGAGCAGTATCGGTACCTTTTCTCGGCAGAAGCCAGTCAGCCATCCAGGCTGCCAGCCGGGTCCGGTCAGCCGAAGGGTTTTCCGGCTCGAACTGACCAGGATTACCCCAGGCGCAAATGTACCCACTGTGGGTCTATCAAGCATGACGACCGGAGCTGCTGGAAGCGGCTGACCTGCAAGAAGTGCGAGAGGAAGGGACATCCGGCGGAACACTGCCTGTTTACGTGTAAGACTTGCGGGGAGGTGCACGAGGCGGGACTGTGCCCAATTGAAGAATTCTACAACCAGATGAAGAAGTGGTACGTCCCGACCAAGCATGCTGGAATGCTGCCGCCCGGGGTGGAAAAGATGTTAAACTAGATCGCTCGCCAGGTTGAAATCTGGTTCGAGTCGAGCGGTCTAGTGTTAGTATCTATGCATATGTCGGTAAGGAGGATAATCAAGAAGCAAAGCAAAGCGTAACCGACAATACATGTAAGTTTGACGATTACGTCGTCCGGTCCCCGGGCAGCACGGTTGACCTCTTCCTGGTGAGCAGTATACGAACGGACGAATATTCTCGGTCTGAAGTGCTTATGGAATTGAATCTGTTACCCGGCAAGTCACGAGGTTATTGGAAATACCATTCACCGGATAAGTGGTTCAAGCAAGCCAAGGCGGATGGTAAAATCAATAACCAGAAGGCTACCATGCTGTTTGACTCTGGCGCAGAAGTGTCTATCGTTGACACCACCTTTGCTCGTAAGGTGGGGTGTGAGATAGACGAGACGAAGCGGCAGGAGTGTATCGGCATTGGAGAAAGTTCATACATGACCCAAGGAAGGACAAGAGTTAAGATTACGTTGGCTGGGTCTTTGGTGTATTACTTTACCGCCTGGGTAGGCAAGCTGGCCGGGCAGGATGCAATTCTGGGTATGGATTTTATGGTCCCGGCCGGCATACGGCTGGACTTATCGCATGGAACATTGGCGTTGCCGGATGAGGTACAGATCCAGCTGGCCGGCCGGCGGCCCTTATATGTGCCCACGTCCAGTTCCTCAAGTTAGGTCAGTTTGTAACGGTGCCAGTTGGAAAAGCGGTGGAAGTAATGTTACGACCACACGACAGGCGGAGTAAGTTATGGTTGACAAGGGGCGAGTGCTGGGTACCCTCGTTTGTTAAAGGGGGTGGTCATCTCAACTCTATAAGCGTGACCAACATCTCTGAAAGGCCCCTCACCTTGCATGAAGACGTGATTATTGGAATGTGGCTGGCCGAGGACAAGGTGCCCCGCCGGCCGGGCTATGTCACTATTGGCTCAAGACGCTATATCGAGTGGCAGAACCTGGCTTTTCAGGCAACTACCGATCTGGTCAGCGAAGAGGAAGAATTAGAAGAGGACCAGACGCCGATGGTGGCTAAACCCGAGTACCGGACCCCTTCTAAAATATTGACGCGAGCCGGCCGTCGCTGGATCCGGCTGAACGTATTGGCCGAGACTATGCCCCGATCGCGGAACTGGTTTTGCCCACCCAGAGGAAGACGGACGAACGACAGAATCAGGAGAAAGGACAAAGCAGAGTTACATATGCGGTCAACCCCGATGACAGATGGTTTGACGACCGAGGTGAAGACGGATCGACCCAGCCGGCCGATCGAAATTCGGAAATAGCCGAAGGCGGATCGACCCAGCCGGCCGATCGAAATTCGGAATTAGCAGAAGGCGGATCGACCCAGCCGGCCGATCAAAATTCGGAAATAGCCGAAGGCGGATCGACCCAGCCGGCCGATCCGAATTCGGAAATAGCCGGAGGCGGATCGACCGATCCGGCTGACCCGGATCCGGAATTAGTCGAAGCTGACCAAGTCTGCATTCATGAAGGGGTCGAACTATGTGTTGAATGTATGGAGGATCAGATGGCGGTGCTCCCTGAAGTAACCCTCAGTCCACCAGCAGTCACTATCGATGATTAACAAGTTGGAGACCCAGATGTGAATACCCCGGAAGAGATCAGCAGGCTGAAGGATATCATATGGAAAAGGAAACATCTGCTGATTGGTCCTGGAAATGCACTACCTTCGGTCGCCCGTGGGGCGGTATGCGACATTGACGTGGGTAACACCAAGCCGGTGGCGCAAACGTGCCGGAGAGTCGCCCCCCCAGTTTCGGGAGAAGCTTATCAATGGATTGCTGGCCACCAACATAATTCAGCCGTCCACCTCGCCATGGGCTTCGCCCATTGTAATCCTTATTAAGAAGAATGGGTTGGATATAAGGCTGTGTATCGATTACCGGCTGGTGAACCGGCTGACTAAGCTAATGGCTTACCCGATGCCGTTGATAAACGACTTGCTGGAGGATCTGGATAAGGTTTTGTGGTATTGCTCATTGGAAATGGCTAGTGGATTCTGGGTGGTCTCTATGACCGATCGTGCACGGGAAATATCTGCGTTTGTGACGCCCTTCGGGTTGTTCGAGTGGAACCGGATGCCGTTCGGCCTAAAGAATGCTCCACAGATTTACCAACGTCTGATAGAAACAGCGTTGTATGGACACTTCAAGACCAAGGCGGATCAAGATCCTGCTCTGGTCAGTGACGTGTTTGCCGAAGGTGACCCGGACCCCGACCCAAAACCTTCGGTCCCGGACCCCGACCCAAAACCTTCGGTTTTGGGGCGGCGGTCCTACATTGATGACATTCTCGTGACGGCTGCTACTTGGGATTTACTGTGTGACAAAGTGGAAAAGTTGATGATTTGTGTGAAAAGTGGAATCTTTCGATTAGTGTGGTGAAGAGTTTCTGGGGAAAGACTAAGATGACCTATTTGGGTCATCAAGTTTCGATTGCCGGATTAAGAAGCTAATCCGAAGGATTTGGAGTCTTTAAATAATCTGCCTTTCCCGAGGTCGTTGAATGCCATGTAATCTTTTTTGGGCAGTTTGAATTATTCCAGTCGTTTCATCGAGGATTTCACGGTCTATGCTGCTGTTTTGTATGGATTACCACAAGCTGAGAGAGCAGGATAGGCAAGGGGAAATGCGAACCGAGCGATATCAGCCAATGGGATGCCGCCTGGGTCAAATATTTCAGTCAATGGGATGCCGCCCGGAACACTATATCCACCAATGGGATGCCGGCCTTGTCTATCCAGACAGGCAGCCGGTTGCCCATTCCTGTGCGGCCGGTCCGGATGGTCACATGACCCGGGCGATGGTAGCCTTTGGCATGCTGAAAGCAAAGATGGCGATCACACCAGTCCTGAAGCATTTCGATGTTAATAAGGTCCCTGCGGTCATCATTTACACTAACAAATGGGCCATCTCAGCTGCCCTTGTTCAAGATCATGACGGAGTGTACTGTCCTGTGACATTCACTAGCCGGACCCTGAAGGCTAATGAAGTTAAATACGAGCTAGTGGATAAGGAAATTTTGGCTTTATTGCGGATCCTGGATGTGTGCTATACTATGGTGGTGTCACGGCCTATCAAGGTATTATCTAGACGGTCGACCCTGTCATGGCTTCTGACGGCAAATGGAATTGACGGCCGGCTGGGTAGATGGGCGGCTCTGCTGTCTCAGTGGTCTCTCGAAGTAATCAAGTGTACTAAAGGAGAAGAGGAGATACTGGGGACGTTAGCGGCCAGCATCACCCCAAGGGCAGAAGTGGATGAAGCACTGATAGCTATAGCGCCTCGGAAGCAGCCTCGACAATCCTTCATATTACCGCCGCCAACAGTGAGACCCACGGAGGAGCTAATGGTTTTGAGTTTTGATGGGTCGACGAGTGTAAAGAAGGGAGTCGGGGCCTATAGTGCTATTGTGTGGAAGTTTCCCGAATGGAAAGTGGTCA
>MIQA02023744.1:0-15046 GCA_001887855.2 Sclerospora graminicola
TAATCAAGGGAGGGGGGGGGGTATTTAAGGCGAGGGCTTGTAGAAAAGGTTTTACAGTACAAATCCAGATATTTCCAACAATGATTTTGATATTCAAATAGATGCCACTAGGTGCACACCCCCTTTTCGATACGTGCACACCCCCTGTACCATAAAGTAGGTACATCGTATCGTATGACAGGAAAATCATTATTTACTTCTGCTGATGCTACGTAAGTCATCATCCCTCCGTGTCCATCTTGGCGAGCAAAATGATTCCATTCCGCCAGCACTGTAGCGCTCGTCCTGGGCCATAAGCGCATCCGCCATCTACACGCACGCCAATCGTGGCCAACGACGAGTCTCCACCAAGCTGAATATGCCACGCAGCAAAAGATGTATTCACAGCTGTAGCATAAATCGGCGCAGCCGTATCGTTGTCCTGATTCACATTGTACGCCATGATGTTGACCCAATCCACGTATTTCAGAACTTGAACCGGGAAGCACCTCGAGTATCCTGCTGCTTATTGCGCTGTGCATAATGAAGGGTCTCCTTCATTGAAATAAGCATTATAGGTCAGCAAAGCTGACGCGTGACCTGCTGCATCTAACGCTTCTCGTAACGTCAAGTCAGTTTTCGACCAGCACGCAAGTAGTAATGCGCAGGCTAGTCGCAGCTCTAGAGGCTGTCTAAGTCTATATTGGTACAATTTTTTTGCAAGAGTTATCAAAGATTTATACAAGTTGAAAAAGTGTTCAAAAATATAATGATTATGCATCAGCTAATTTTTTTTACCTGTATCAATTTTTCTTGCGATCTCTTCTCATTCAGCAAAGCGTCTTCAAAAGCATTGATATTAGAGGGATCGAGTTGCAGGAAGCCCCGCCAAATAGCTGATGACTTCATTCTTTACGGTACGTTGTACCCACTTTATGGTACGGGTGTGTGCATGTAGCAAAAAGGGGGTGTGCACCCTTTAAATATCATTGGTACCACTATATGACCAATCAGTGGTGGAACTTGTTGGTAAATTACTACCTTTTTGCCCTTGACACGTTCAGCTGTTTGGCAGCATGAGCGAGATGTGCGGCGGGGTGCTGCTCATTCGTAGACTCTTGCCTTAGCGGCCGACGCTAAGGCACGCAGCAGCATTGATGATAGTAAAGACAGATCTGCTAAGTAGCGTTTGCGGTGAGCAAGTCTAAGTTTTTTAAATCTTTTCCAGTGGATTACTTAAAGACACCATATGATAGAACGAAACCTACTAGAGAATGGGGCTAATACATCGAAATCGTCACCCTACGATGTATATGATATTGAGCCTGTCGTAGCGCTCCAACATGTAGCGGCTGCAAATCTGATGACAGTGTAAGCCGCGTAACAGCAGCCCTGTTACACTATGCAATCCTTTTTGGGCAGCCTGAATTATTACAGTCGGTTCATTGAGGATTTCGCAGTCTATGCGGTGGTTTTGTATGAATTACGGGAGGTGGATTACCACAAGCTGAGAGAGCAGGATAGGCAAGCGGAAACGCGAGCCGGGCCGGCAATATCAGCCAATGGTATGCCGCCCTTGCCAACTATTTCGGCCAATGAGAAGGCACCCTTCTCTGCCCCGATAGGCGGCCGGCCGCCGGATTCCTGCACGGCCGGCCCGGACGACCACATGACTCGAGCGATGGTAGCCTTTAGCATATTGAAGGGGAAGATGGCGACTACACCGGTCCTGAAACATTTCGATGTTAACAAGGTTCCTGTGGTCATTATCTACGCTAACAAATGGGCCATCTCAGCTGCCCTTGTTCAAGATCATGACGGAGTGTACTGTCCTGTGACATTCACCAGCCGGACCCTGAAGGCTAATGAAGTTAATTACGGGTTAGTGGATAAAGAAGTTTTGGCCTTATTGCGGATCCTGGAAGTGTGTTATACTATGTTTATGTCTCGGTCTATCAATGTGCTATCTAGACGGTCGACCCTATCATGGCTCCTGACGGCAAATGGAATTGACGGACGGCTCGGTAGATGGGCGGCTCTGCTGTCTCAGTGGTCCCTCGAAGTAATTAAGTGTACTAAGGGAGAAGAGGAGATACTGGGCACGCTGGCTGCCAGCATTACCCCAGGGGCAGAAGTGGAGGAAGCACTGATAGCTATAGCGCCTCGGAAGCAGCCTCGACAATCCATCGTATTACCGCCACCAACAGTGGGACCCACGGAGGAATTAATGGTTTTGAGTTTTGACGGGTCGGCGAGTGTAAAGAAAGGAGTCGGGGCCTATAGTGCTATTGTGTAGAAGTTACCCGAATGGAAAGTGGTCACGGCCGCCTCGGGTTTCACGCCTGCTATAACTGTGAATGAAGCGGAGTACAGAGGGCTTTTACTTTGCCTAGATCTGCTGGCTGGCCGGACACAGGGGCGGATATCATATGTGGTGAGATTCCAATCTGTATCCGGCAAATACAGGGAGATAAGTCAAGGCGCCCCGGCTGAGACTGTTGAACGATCGGGTTATGTCCGCCCTACGGAGATGGCCAGAACACGAACTGGTATATGTCAAACGGGACTGGAATAAGAGCGCAGATCACTTGGCCACGCTGGCCATGCGTGACCAAGTCGGGGTAACGGTTTCCGTCGGTAATAGGATGGAACATGAATAGTTTAGACCAGTGTGGAAGTGTTTTGTCGCCCAACACTCCGCCTACAAAGCGTTATATATCAGAAGTAGATGATGCGCTTTTATTTATGAAATTACTTATATGGAAACGTATGTTCCGTACAAGGTGGGTTTTGACTCCCAACTTTCATCAGCCAGCGACAAACCGTAAAGTCCCCGGATACCAGCAACAACGCTTGATGTCGATGTCTTTGTTCTATCAGGATCGATAATATACGAAGAGACAACAGAAATGCCCTGCAGCAATCGTTCAATGCTCTTCTTGAAAGCTTAAGCAAAGTACTTGATGATATTTTCAAAATGTTCAAGTATTCCACAAGCTCTTTCTAAGGCATTTGCTTCAAGGCAGAAAATGATCAACTTAAGAATGCCTTGCGATGCTGACTAATGTGCAATACTTCGTACAATGAGAGAGAAAACCAAACTGATAAAAACAGTCAAATTCGATTAAATCAGAAAAATGCTGGCTCTTTTTCGGTCTAACTAAAGGAACGAAAGAATCTTCATACGCCTGCTGATCTTATCAAGAAGACTGGCAGCTTGTACCCTACGAAATTTATTCAGGTCGCTTGAAAAGCCGGGATAACTAACGATTTTCTCAAGAATGACGCTTGGCGAATTGTTTCACCTTGATTCTTGACCAAGTCTATCCAGATATACATTTAATCGCCTCCAGGAATACTTACACCCTTTTCAAGTTCTAGCGCCACAAAAACCTTCTCAGTTGTTTTCGCTTTGAGAGCTCAATACTCCAGAAGATCTTGATAAGTTCGCAGAGCTCTCCTTCTCTGTCCGGATATCTGTAATGCACCAAACAGGAGGGCAGTCAGTCCCGTATGCGAATATTGAACAACCAAGGTCTCAATGATTTCTCGCCCACGGAAAAGTATCTTCTGCAACTGAAACAAGCTCACCCGGTCTCTTAAAAGCGCGTCTTGTTTTATGGGTACATTATTTTTGAACTCAGCTTCCGTTGTCTTGCTCAAACACCTCAATCATGTAACCGATAAAGCAGTTTTGGAAAGCGGTATCTCAGCCTGGTGGCGAATTGTACGAGCGCTGTATTGCCAATTGCCCTGTCTTTGAGCTCCGTGGACTGGTCACATGTCATCACGGTCACGACATGCTTGAGGTTTCGTACGTTTGCTATGACATTTGAAGCCGCATCCAGCGTGTCCGGAACGGGTTGGACTTCTTCATGTGCCGACAGTGCGGAAATTGAGATTCGTGCATCCTATTGTGGAGGGAAGCCGATGCAGCGGATTCATGGAGATCAATCGCTTCAGCCGGTCTATCTAAGCGAATGTATCTGTGGTGAAATGAAGGATCATAGTGGGTATATTTTTATCAGTCGAGCCTATTAGAGGTCTGATGATGGTCAACGAGTCTCAAGAGTCCGGATAGACTCATCGTCTGAAGGATATCACGAATCCATCAGATCCCAAGAATCCGGAGACCCCATAGAAAATTCCGAATGTAAAGTAGAAGAAAAGGTACCCAAGAATCCCGGGGATCTTGATAACCTCAGGGACCTGAATGTGCTACTGCGGATTTTAAGGATATCAATTTGAGTGGTCCACCGCGACGCTGATTGGATGATCTCGAGACCAGCCGTTACGGATGGACAGAAAGTAACAGTTGGCTACCGGGGACGAGCTTGGGGAGATGCGTGCGATAACCGGGTCAGGGGGAGAATAGTATGGAAGTCACCGTTATCGGACCAGATCATGGATTATTCGGTTGGAATGGATTAATGGATCGTTTAAGCTACGTGACCGTCCAGAATGGGTTAAATGGCGGACCGGATCGACTCAAGTGCTAAAATATCAGTTAAGATACATCAACGGACCCAGATTGTGGTTTGATTGTGATTGCGGGATAGCACTATAGATGAACATGGATGTTTCGAGCGATTTGAACCGGTCCGGCCGGTTAATCGCTACTGCCGACCGATTAACCCTACCGATCCTACACCCTGGACGTTGTGGCCGATCGGAAACACTGGTCAACCACCATTGGAAATGAAAGACGTTAATCGTTACCATATCACGTGGCGTTGGTGGTTGGAAGGTCGACTAGGATCGGTACCGAGATCAGGTCCGGGATCGGGTCCAAGACCAGGACCGGGATCGGATTCGGCGTCGGGACAGGAGTGGGTCCGAGGTCGGCAAAGTTGACCCGAACGGGAAGGATTACAAGGGCAGCAAAGGTTGTCGGGTTATTGCAAAGATTGAAGGCATTATCGGCCAATCATGTGACGGGGCGATCAAGTTCGGTATATTGGGTAAATCACATAGGTTGGTGTGTGGTACACTTAGTATTGGATTTTACTTTACATATAAAATAAAGGGAAACATTATTCTGACCCCCTCGAATTGATACGTTGACCCCTATTTACAAAAAAAGGACGCATCATTTCTATTTCTAAAATGATGTTACAGTAAGGTATAAAATTTTACGGCACAAAGCCCACGACCCTTGACTTACGGGACGATCAATTGTTCGCAACCAAGCGATTGCCTCGAGCACAAGTGCAAATGGACAAATCGCTGGGTCCAGGAGGTGATGCCAACTTTTTTGCTGGGCAGTTTAATGGTGATAAAGTTGCCATTACAACGGTACGACTCGAGAATACAGCAAGCGACGAAAAAATGCGCCACTTCAAGTTTACTCTTCTTAGATGCTGGCTTTGTACACAGCAGCAATCTCAGAGTACACCTGGATGTAATATGATCGTGAGCGAATGCTCCAGGTACTAATAATGCCACGTAGTTTGGAACAACGGAACCGTCATGTGAATTGCTCTTCCTATCTCCAACAAACTTTTGCAATGAGCGGCAAGCAAGATTCAGGTAGTAGTGTCCTCAACTCCACAAATCACGTGCACCTTTCCACGCAATTGGGTTTGCGGCAAATTTTGGGTTCTTTTCAAGAAACTTGCAGATGTCGAATCGCTCCCAATACTTAACCACTTCATGGTTAATGTGACTAGACACCTTGTCGAAGAGATGAATTGGCATTCCATCAGTTCCTAGCGGGCCAAACACAACAAATTACAAAAACAAGGACGTCAAAGCAAAAGCAAATGTCATATTTACAGCAACTCAGTCAAACTTACGAAAGCATCACATTGCCCGCCATTACCACGTCCATACATTAGTTCCACCAAATTTTCGTCATGGTTGCTGCATGTTGTGAGTCCGTTGCTGCGGCTGGTAGGGTAAGGATTGTCGTTAGCATCCCAATACACTTTTTCTGCTTCGTAAATATTTACGACTTGAAACCGCGAAAAGTCGACATGAACAGGAGCAGAACTCCAGGCACCACTGAAGAAGTTAGGGAACTGCAGCTGCAAAATAAAGTGTCGCCCAGGCACCAGATGAGTGGCCGTGCAGGAAACGACCCGGAATGACAAAGCCTTTACCGAGTACAGTAACATCATTTTTAAAAATAGAAATGTTGCGTCTTTTTTTGTAAATGGGGGTCAACGTATCAATTCGAGGTGGTCAGAATAATGTTTCCCTTAAATAAAATAGGATTGAATTTACCCCCTAAACAAAAAACAGCCCCGCCACGTGTCGGCGGTCATTGAGAGCACAGGGTTAACAAGGCCCCCTGTAGCTCAGCTCATACCCGGTTGAGACGTACACTGGCGTACTTTTGGCTCACCGAAAGTACCCTCACGGGATTTACCCCTCACGTCAACGTGTTTCGAACACGTTATTGAATTGAAAAGATTTGTGGAGATAACTAAGTGGTTATACTTTGAAAGATCGTGATTATATCGTGGCTTACGTATTTCTAAGTAGTTATTGGTTATCTCTCGTTATTGGCTGGTCCGGTCGGTCGAAACTTTCCGACCCGACTTATATGGTATTTTACATAACGTATCTCCGGTGAACATTTCCACCGGAGAACAGCCCCGTCTCGAAAACGTCACTTCACCGACCTGATCGGGAAAGCCAGTTTCATCTGGAGTCCACCTGAGTGATGGTAACCACCGTGGACCAATGGGTACACAAGACGAGGTAAGATTAAAACTGGATTCGGTCGTTCATGATGACCGACCGGAAGACCGGAATGATTGGGCCGGTCACCCTATCAGATCAAGAGATCGACAAGGATTTGCGGAGTACCCCTCCGTTAATTGGTCGTCCGGGCCAGTGGGAATCCGGGTCCCACCAAGAACGCCCTTCTTGAATGGCTCCACATCATGAATGTACCTAGGTATCCCGAGGTGTCCCAAGTGTCTTAGGAGTCTAGGAAGCAGCGGCTGCATGGGTACTGATTACAAATGTCCGGTAATAATTTTGATGAAGTGGATTCTATGGTGACTGACAGTCGAAGGGCCGAAATGTTGCGCCATATGTTCATGAAGTGGTACATAGGTATCAGGTATATCGTAGCTTTGCCGTAACGGCTCTTTACTACAATTTTATTCACTACCTGCAAGTCCCCAAAGAAAGGAGGGAAAAGTCTCCACCTTTAATTCAATTTACCGGTTTGGGAGTTCTGACCCTCGCATCACTCAGTTCATACTTTAAACAGAGATATCAATCTCAACTCTCACGCGCACGGCAGAGGTGTATTTCTAGAGGTCCACACGCTGCTAGATAATTATTGAATTGTAAGTCCCGTTTAGGACATACTGAAAGTCCCATTTTATAACAGATTGGAAGCTAATACGGACTTTATTGGAAGACCCCTTGGGAAGTCCGACATTCGGCATACCCGTTATATCAAGCCCAGGGCTGCCTAGCCACTGATAGTGATTCCTTGAAAGAGATTTCCTCGAAAGGAAAAATACGATAGATCAACGGCGTTCCAGGTCAATTGGCGTTTCGCTATATCAGAGGTCTACTACCCGCGCAGTCGACAAGTGTAAAAAGTCACGGACACATGCCGTACCCCCCGATAGTCGGCAGTCTGGACAACCAGTGAAGAGAGAGGGGTGTAAGAATGGCTATTTCGATTGCCCATCCACCAAAATGTGATCTATTCTGGATTTGAACCAGGGATATCACCGTGAATCTCTTTGTGGGAAAACAGATTGAAAATTGATCAGGAAAGCGGATCGAGTGCGACAGTGGAAGTGTATCGCTGCCGTTGAAAGAGAAAGGATATAAGCAACGACTTGGTATGGGGGAGAACGAAGTCGACTCGGAGGCGGATAAACCTTTAGCGCCACCATCTGGAACCGCCCGGGATCCTAATGTTAATATTTGAATACGAATCCGGAAGAAGTCTAAAAGAGGAATGGAACACAAGTAACGTTCCTCAGATTCGTTTGAAGTGAAAAGAAGAAGAATGGGTTGCACTAACCCCAAAAAAGATAGCCTCGAAAGCACCCAAGGTCGCCTACGAGGACGTTTAATCATAGCGGAAAATGAACCGGTGTCAGTCAGTCCCAAGGAAGTAGCAGATAGATCACCGGCCTACGATTCTTGTAGACGATATCGATTTTCACCCCTCATACAAAGCGCTCTTCAGACGGACCAGTTGTATTTGTTTCTCAAAGCCGACCGAGGGATGAAGATATCAAACCCCAACTTTGTGGGGGTGGCTGAGAGGTCCGTCTACACAGCCAAACCTTTCGAGTTTGAAATTGAATGCTTTTCTGGCCTTGCTGGATGTGCTAAAAAGTGGAAATGACAACATGAACATTGGATCAAAATGAAGTAATGGAGTTGGGAGTGTGAACGTGACCCGTACGTATTTGATGTCCACGCACAATATTGGCCGAAGATGATAACAAAACAATGCAGACTCGAGAAATGACCTACAGAAAATAGCTAAGTTCAGCTAGAAGGTGGACTTGAAACAAGTACAAACTCAGACCAGAGGTCCCGAATATCATACGGAATCCTCTTGATATGCATCGGCGTCATCTGAATTGGCATCGTTGGACAACTCCTTTGGAGTGACCCGAATTACACTAACGTTGGGACTCGGTGAGGCGGCGGCCACTGCTCGAAGGTAAAGGCTGAAAGAGAAATGCCACTTCAGAACAAAATCCCACTGAATCTTCCCTAGCACCAAAATCACGACAATAGTCAGCTCATATTCAACGTGATGATGGAGTGATACATACAGAAAAGCGTCGAACTGCGATTGGTATGATGCACGCCTACGACCCTTCGCCTCCGAAACCTATGGATGCGAAGCTACTATCCCTGCGACGTAACCGTGACCCCGGACAACCGAGACCAGCCAAAACGATTCCTTTAAGAGATGTGGACATGTAATCAGTAGAATTACCAAATACCCGCTTGAATCCATGATCCGAATGATCAAGAGATGCCACACCAGGCCGTTGTAGCAACATCACTTGCGCAAGACTTGGGTGACCACCCGTTGCGAGGTTCAGGATGTCAGCGGAAATATAATTCAAGGATTTCTCGGGTAATGAGCATGATGAGGATCGGGCCAGAAGTTGGCTTAGTAAGATGAAATCGACCCTCCTTCGCTCAACCATCAGACATCGGAAGAAGACAGCTGCGTCATATTTGGCGATTGATTAAAAAAACAGGCTATGCCAGCTAAGCCGCAAACCCGCAATATGTAGAAATTCCTAGTGGTCTGAATTGCAGTACTGTTTGGAGGAGTCTCAGTGACCCAACAGTATTATCATGCCAGGACGAGGTCAGGTAAATTTTCTTTGGAATATCTACATCTGTTAAATGTAGCTGTCATGAGGACCAAGGTCCATGTAGATTGAAGAATGCGATGGTCGACTCGGCTTGGGGAGTACGAGGTCGACATTAGAAAGAGAAATTACCCCCCAGGACGCTGAAACCGGATCCGGCTCGGACTATAGTGTAGCTCGAGGAAGGATCATGATCTTGATCATGATCAAAAAATTAAGTGTGCGGAATTGATGTAACAAAAGAAAAAAAGAAGAACCGAAGGTTGGCAATGCCCGGAGCGGAAAGTTACCGGACCCGGATTGGGTCTCCTATCGGATAGCGCAGCCCATGATCGAGCATATTTCGACGACAAGGAGGAAAAGATCGATGCACAACCACATACACGGAAGCCAACCTGGAACGGATATTTTACCTTTGGGAGTTGGGTCAGGTTTTGCGGACGGACAGGATGCCAGACCTTAAATTATAGGTGGGATAAAATGGGCCATCTCTCCTCTGGACACCTACGTTGTCTCCTGACCCTTATTAGAGGGCTGTTCGACCAACTCAAACAGGCCGTGATTAATACTGGTGCGTTTGACCTGAACCAGCTATTCGACGTGCCGGGAGACAAGCTGAAGGAGGCGACCACTGCACTACACGATCACCCGGTGCCCTTAGTAGGTCGTGCGGAACCCGGACGATGATGGCTATCGCTAAAACACCTCACTTGCGGCCGTCGTGGGGCACTCTGGTTCTATTTATATGAGCCGGCCCCTTCGGATGTGGATTTTTGTTGAAATATCAGTAAGCATCACCCGTATGACGCATGACCCTAGGAGAGCAGTGCATGTGGCAATCGCGACCAAGTTTGGAGGCATCAAGAGCCCATGAATAACTGACCTGAAGGAGGCCGGCCATCATGAGGAATGATATAGGCCGGGTTACCCAAATAAAGGACGGTCAGGCAGCGACCAGATGGAGATGGAGGTGTACTTTGCAGGCCCGAGGGCCAAAGACACGACACAAAGGATCAATGAAGAGCCCCAAGCTGGTCCTCAAGTACCAGATCATATACAGAATATGTTTTAAGCCATGATGGAACGGTACTTGGATGAGTAGCGGTCTAATGCTGGACGTCTCAACATTGGGCCGCATAACTGGCCCACATCCCATGAATAACGGACGTCCAAGTCAAACCAGCATCGTTCAGGATTTATGGTGGATGAAGATATGGAGTCAGTGCGATCAAAACTAAGCGTGCCTCAGGTTGACGTGGCCGCTCGCCGTTCAGGCCGCCGACCCGACAGACACCCTAATAGAAGACCATCACTCGGCAATATCGATATGGAGTCGGTCAGGTCAGCCAAATGCCACTACGACCCAAATGACCTGGACTTATATTTGGCTTGTCGGTCTTAGATATCATTTGCCCAAGCTTGCGACCCGGACCCCGGGGTGATGGATGACTAGGGTCAGGATGCCAGCGACGTCCGACCTGAAGGACTAGAACGGCAGAGATCTGGACGATGACCAGGCCAGAGGATGGTTAAGCAAGACCAATTCAGCATTTTTGAGGGAACAGACTCCGAATTTCGAGAAGCGTTTAATTTTTGAGGACCTCATAAAAGGGCTGGTGAAGAAATGGATCCAGCAGCTTAGTCGGGAAGTTTGACATGACTGGAAATAATTGATGGAAGCATTTGGAGAACAGAACTGTGGATCCGAGATGACAGTGTCTCGACAAATTTTTGTATACCAAGAAGAGAGCTTTTACGAGCCCCCCCTCGAGTACCACCGGTTTAACGTTGCAGACATGAGAGTCAGTATACCGATGCTAGCCGGTCGGAAGCTGCCCGGGATCATGTGGGGCATTTCGTAAGTACGCTCGACGACCGGGAATTTGTCTACCAGCACATCTTACTACGCTTAAACATACCACCGAGTTGAACTACGGATGCATCAGAAGGCAAAAATTCGAGGTCCTAAGCAGCCGCGGTACAGGTCGCGAAATAACCTGGATCAGACAGGGCTGGCAGGCACAGGTTTAAATGCATTAGGTTTTAACCAGGTTTAGAATAAAACTTAAAAATTCGATGCCCTGCCAGAAGTAGGTTTTAATCCTAGTTTCGACATAAATTTACGACTGAGATCTTATCGCTACCTCCCAAGAGACTTCCGTCCACTAAATATGGCGAATAACACCGGAAGTAACTGCCTTGCTATCGACGTGGACGAGGCTCCTACCCAGAAAGGAAGTAGCCCATCTTTTTTTCAAGAGAAGTCAGCCTTTGAGTGAATTCTGGTCAGATTTTACAGACACCGTGCAACCCTTCACTGAAAAGTATGTCACCTGCAAGCATTGCAAGAAGACTATAGCAATCCACAAGAAGTCGGAATATGCGATGGTCCATTTAGTGAATTAATGTACTCCTTTTCAAAGTTATTTGAAAAACTCGGACGAACACCCTTCCTGGGTTGAGCAATACATCAACAACAAAAAGAAACTTATGCGGTTGAACCGTCATCAAACCGACCATCTTCCGGATATTCAGAAGTTAATGGGATCATTTATGTTTCCGAAGGTAACACCAAGCACTCGTGCTAATGCACTATTACATGACTGGAATGTCTTTACAGAGGGCTGAAGAGCCAAATCTGAAGGCACCAATTAAACTTTTGAGACCAGACGAAGATTTGATTCCCACAGAAGACACCTCAGTGGTCCACTTCTTTACAAATGCTACGAGATGGTAATGTGGTGTAGTCACTCTCAAAAATTCTTCCTGAGATGCGAACACCCACGGGGGCCCAGATGACTGACTGTCGGAGGGGGTACTCCGTCCATCCGAGTCATGATCCGATCCGGCATCCGGCCGGCTGGATCGGTCACTTCCATCACCTTGGTCGTGACGACTTGGATGATCCATGTTAAAAGCTCACCTTGTGTACCCGTCAGCACTGGCGGTTGCGCTCTCTTGATAGACCCTAGGGCGAAAAGTGTAAAGTCCGTCGAATAAGGAGACGAGGGTTAGGACTAGGGGTAGCTCCTGGGCGGAAATCTTCACCGGGGAGCTCGACTGGCAATATACTTGAAGTTTGTATACTGCGACGGCTGGACCGAGAATAATCGATCGGCCAGCCAAACCAATAACAATGAAGGGGTAAATCCAAACGTGTACGTAAAGGGGAATCCAAATATAACTCCACAATCTTCCACAGAAGGCCAAAATGTTACCACTTCCCAATACTTAATACCGTGTTCAAAACACGGGCGACTTGAGGTGAGTATACGAAACGCCGCGACTCCCGGTCAGGGGACTTCCGGTGGGCTACTTAACCTTCCCCGGGCAAACCAATAGCAGCAAGAGGAGACCTTGTTAGCCCTCCGCTGTGAACCAATAAAAGCGATTTGTGTCTAAGAAAGCGAAACGTATACTGATTTATCCCTATATCCAATACTCCCTTTTGTGTAACCTACCCCAAATAGCCCGGCTGGACAGTTATGTGTCTTACCTGAAGTAGCCCGGTTAACTCCGATCGGCTGCTCTTTTGTGTACCGACCCGGCCGGTACACCAACCCCAGATGGTACTAACCCGGCCGTACACCCAACCAAATGTACCAACCCGGCCAGTGAAAACCCCAACCCAAATCGGTAACCAAACCCGGCCGTACACCAACCCCAACTGGTACCAGCCCGGCCGGTACACCGAACCCGGCCGGTACACCGAACCCAGCCGGATCGGCCGGACGGCCATCCATCTAAGCTCACTTGACCGCTAGCATTAGCACTTCCTTGGCAGCTCCACGTCCGACCCTGGCCAGCTTACGGATGCCCTGCAACGGGCCGCTGCACCGTCCGCCCCCACCTCCGAGGTAGTGGGGATGGAGAAAAGGCTGGAGATGTTAATCGCCCAAGTGGATAGCTTGGAACACATCCAGACGGATCTGGTCCAGCAACTCGCTTTCGCCAACCGTTCGGAGATCTTCCTCGGGACCGAGTGACCTTCAACAGCGGGTGGCCGATCTCGAGGGACAGGTCGCCAGCCTGACAGAAGAGAGAAATCGTCTCCGCTTGCTGGCCGACGTCGTCGAACCCATCCGGACTGCCAATCAGGAGTTGGTTCACCGCTCAAAACTTCAACATAAGTGTTTTCCTCTTCTCTTACGGTTTCCATGCCCTTATCACTTCACAGTCCAGCAGTTGGAGCAGCAGAAACAACAGTCTGCTGTGATTTCCGACGTATCCCAAGAGTTATCGCATCTTCGTGCTCGACACCGCCAGGTGTCCCACGACTTAGATGCCGTGCGAGATGACCGAAACCACCTGCGCGAGTCCCACGCTCAAGCTCTCCGCCACATTTCTTCTATGGAACAGCAGTTGCAAGAAGCTTCCTCCCGGCAACGCGAGCTGCGATCTGAGCTTTACCAGGTCCAGCAAGATCATCGTGACGCCTATGATAAGCTGACTCGGGCGGACCGTTTTTGCACCGCTCTGCTGGATAAAGAGGATCGTTTTCGGTCCCTGTTGTGCGAACTACAAGACCAGCTTGAAACGACTCAGGCCAAAATCGCTCCTCTCCTACAAGCTCCTTTGAGTGCACGCGAGGCCATCCTGGCCGTCTTGGGGATGGTGGATCAGTGGAGAAGCTTCCCACCGAAATCATCCCGGTCATCTGCCTCAGCGGAATCGGGACCTAAGGGGTTTCCCGCCGGCCCTAATCCGCCCCTGGCCGGTTCGGTCTTCTAGTCGCCTCGGCGGGATCGGGGAACGGAAAACGTCCGGCCAGTTCTAACCCTTCCCTGGCCGGTTCCGATCTGCCTTCTGCCTCTCCCAAACGGAGAAAAAGTAGTGAATCTTCCCCCTCGCGCCGATGTTATCCAGGCAACTCGGCCAGCAAACAAGAGCTTGAGTCGGACAGCGACGATAGCTTGTTCGCAATGGGGCCCGCCGCCGTATCTCCACCCGTTTCACCGGGGTGAACTGGTCTTACGCCTGGCTCGTCTTCTAGCTCCGAGGATGGCTCGGCAGCTGCTTCACAATCCGGCTCGGCAGCTGCTTCGCCATCCAGCTCAGTGGCCGCTTCGCCATCCGGTACCCAGATTGGCTCTCCGTCTGATTCATCCTCGGGCTCCGATTCGCCCTCTCCTAGGTATATATACGACGATGACGAAGAAGACGAGGACTACGACGAACAGCAGATGTTCGCTGCGTTGTCTCGCTCTCGAGCGGACACCCGTCGTCGCATCTCAAATTCTCGTAGCCAAACGATGGATCACCCGGGTCCTGATCAGGTTATCGATTTGCAGACTCCGCCGCCGGCGGTTTTTGGATCCGGAGGGTATGAGCCGACTGATTCATCTTTGCCTCCCGACACTGTCGTCCCCCCGGCCTCTTAGGCCGCCCGTCCCCTAAATTTCAACAGCGTAGCAGAGGAGAAGGTGGAGGAGAAGGAAGATGACATCCCTGATCAGTGGTTGACTCTCGACCTGAGCGATCCAGGAGAACCTCTCCCCAAACCTCCGGCTAAAATCCGGCGGCCAGCTCCGGCCGGACCTCGTCCCAAACGTCGATCCAGCCGGCCGGCGACCAAACCCAAGATCCGGTGGAGCACTCTAGCTCCTGCGCCCCCTTTTCCCAAACTTCCGCTTTTGTGGCGGCCGGACGGGCGCTTCCCCAGTGAGGCGGATCAGTCCGCCATCCAGCCTTGGCCGGTCGAGCAGCTGAGAAATTTAAGTCTTGCCGATATTTCCAGTTCTCAG
>MIQA02023746.1:0-10486 GCA_001887855.2 Sclerospora graminicola
TTTAAGGCAGTGTGAAGCGCTTGAGCTAGGCCTTGTGGCACCTGCGCATCACTTGGTGCCACCCTTTGCAGTAAGCCAGCAGCCGCAGCTGCTCCCTTACCTTGATTCTTTTTTCCAAATGTCAGGTTTTTGTTGCTAACCTGAGATTTGAAAACCGGTAATACCGGTTTTACCGCTATTACTTTCGCTTTATTGGGTTCCTTCGCCAAAGATTCCGCCGAGTTTGAAACCGGTATAACCGGGTTTTCAACCGCAACTGGTTCGTCCAATACAACTGCTTGCGCGTTTGTTACAGTGCCGCCTGAATCTGCTCCGGTCGCGATCGATCCTTCTGCGCCTTCTCCGTCTGTCGCGTTCCCGGCTCCCTCCATCGGCCCTACTGCATCCACAGGACCTGCTGTTCCTGCCTCTACTCCTCCAGCGTCGCCCTCGTCGACCACTATTGGCTTTCCGGCGCTGCCGTCTCCAGGGTTATCCGGATCCGGGGATGGACCCGGATCATCCAGGGGTGCACGACCGGCATAGTCTTCACTCATTTTAGTCCTAAACCTATATCCCCCAAAGCAATATAGGGCCTATGCAGCAAATTTAGAACTACATTCCATTAAATTATACTCCGGAGTACAATAATAATTACAGTTCTAAATTTGCGACTTCGCCCCTACTTTTATGGCTACTGTAATGGGTGGGGTACCATTACATAAGTGATATTTAAGATGAAATATCAATTTCAGACTTCCTGTCTGAAATGCGAACATTGGATTATAAGTTATTATTTTCCACCCTGAGAAATGCAAATATCGAATTTAAGAAACGATCTAGAGTATTACTAGATCAGTTTTATATTACACGTTTATATGATTATGTTGTAAAACCACGTAATTCCACTGAAAAAGCACGAACTCACGTAATAATCCACAGGAAACGCAACGGAAAGAAATGGACCTGTCAGGATCTACACTCCAATCTCCACACGCGAAAATAGGCAATCCACGAGAAACGTAAATGCTCCACGTAACACGTAAACCTGTAAGTGCTTACTTAAATGTCTTGGGTTACTTAGTTCACTTAGAGGAGCAGTGCCGGTCGTCTGTCAGTACGACGGCGCTGACTCCTATCCGATGTATTTAGCGTAAAAGTAAAAAGTGATATATATTATAGGGCGCTGATAGCTGGACCACACCCTTTTGATAAATGGACCACACACCCCAGGTCTGACCAATCAGTGCCCTTTAAATAATTGAATAAAATAAATTATTTTCAATTTTAGTAGCGCAATCATGGTAGTGACGATATCAACTTTGCAACGACATCATCTGCGCTGCACCATACAACACCGTAAGTTCAGCAACCGATACCGAAGTTGGTTAGCAGCGCTCACGTATTCTCTTTCTCGTTGTATTCAACGTTAAGAAATGCCCGAAAAACATATCCATTGAAAATCACAGATATTTTTAGCTCACTGTAGCCATCGATCACTTCATCAGTGCCAAATGCATGATATGTGAACTTAGAGGAAAACCATCTAAGATCGTTGGCTTCAACTTGATCGGCGTTTGTTTCTGTTAAAGGCAGAACGGGGTTAGATATACATGACACTAATAATAGCAATTCAATTCTGTGTGATACCAATCGCTAGGAATGTTGCAGTTGTTGACGAAACTGATCGTGCAAAGCGAACACGCTTTACGTTGGACGTCTGCTTTCGTCCTCCATTCTTATTTTTAATAATGTACGATACATTATTTTATGGGAAGAGTGATCACGACGTTGACGTTCAGCAAAAAGGGACGCAACTGGAACAGAACGACAACTTGCGAACCTTAGAAACCCGACCTTTTCCAATGCAAGTATCTTTCCAATTTCTTTATGTTCTCTCAACGACGCGGCCAACATGGTCATAAACATGCATACCAGTAGTTAGTGTTTCTTCGTGAGTTTCTCGAATCTTTGACGACCGATGTGTTATGTGACTGCTATCAAAACTTCATACAATAAGTGCGATGATGATCTATTTCAGTCTGCCAGACATACTTTTACTTACATACATATGGACATACTTTTGTTGCATTCGAGCTTTAGCAACGCGACATCCATTTAATGTGGCATTCCACATAAAGTCATTTTTTGAAAGACTTTTATCTGGATGGACTGGCAATGATGCTCGATGGCCTGATGGTTAATACTTCAGAAGGTAATGAATTAGGTTGTGTTCTAATTAGTGTACTGGCAGCGTAGTCAAAATGTTCCCTACGCGTCCGTTGCTTCTGATTGGTCAGATCTGGGGTGTGTGGTCCATTTATCAAAAGGGTGTGGTCCATCTATCATCGCCCATATTATATAGTATTCAAAATTGTCACATCGAAAATACTTTTAACCTATATTAAACTATGCTAATATGCATCATGGCGGTTTCGCATACTTTTTATCCATCTCCGTAGTTCATCGAAAGGGTATAAATTTCAACACTCCTTCCGCTACCGTCATCGCCGCATGTTTCGCGTAGTTTTCAATAGTTTTAATATTTAATGACAAATAAGAAGTCCATAAACTTATACTTGTTATAATATAAATTATAATATAGAATAAAATAAATGGAATATTATTCAACATATTTGCTTTAAACCCTATTCATATAAAACCTATATGGCTTATAGAACTATAAGCTAATAATCTTTTTATTTTGTAGCCTTCATATAACCATGCATAATCGAAAATATAACCATATCCACATCCTTCCAAATCATTTTAGACCAATTTGTCCTCTGAGTTCATCGATCCTGGGCGCAGCCAAATTTTTTGTTAACAGATCCGCAACCATATCCACAGTCCCAACGTGCTCTGGGTGCACCCGTCCTTTTTGCACGTAATCCTTCAAAAACTTGAGTTTTACACCCACATGCTTCGTGCTCGCCGCACTGACCTCGCTCTGCAATTGCTTAATTGCGGCCATGTTGTCGATCTTTAGGACGATCAGTGTTTTCGCACTCACACCGACCTCCTCGAAAATTTCGCGCAATCCCAACACTTCCTTTCCACCTTCCGCTGCAGCCACAAACTCTGCTTCCGCCGTGGATAGCGCAACAGTACTCTGTTTATTGCACTTCCACCCGGCGATAACTCCATTTACGAAAATTACGCTTGCAGTCACGCTTTTTCTATCCACCTTGTCGGCTGCGAAATCGGCGTCACTGTAGCCGACAACCCGCAACGGCGAGTGATCTCCATTATCGTGATTTAGGTGCAACTTCAGATTTGTTGTACCTTTCAGGTACCGCGCAATTCTTTTCGCCACTTTATAGTCCAAAAACAATGTGGGCGCATGTGTGCGTCGGGTAGCCTTGTGCACTGCAAATGAGATATCCGGTCGTGTGCACCGGGATTTCCATAACAGGCTACCCACCAATGATTGAAAAAAAACTCTTGACGCACGGTAGGCTCCCATTTGTCTTCGGAAGCAGCAATTCGTCCAGACTGTTTTCCATCTCCACTTCCGCAAACGGCGTTCGGACCGCATTTGCGTCCTGCAAATCGCGTTTGATTAGCATTTCATCAATCGTAACTTCTTGATCGATGGTGTATCCGACACTTGGATCACCTCCCACACGTATTCCCAGAAATGTTTCCACATTTCCGAGATTTTTTAGCTCCAAGATCTTCATTTCATCAAAAAATTTCTCAATTAACTTTTCACATGTTGCCGTGACTAACACGTCATCGACATACACCCCCACTAGGGATTTTCCGTCGCCACAGACACGTATAAAGATGCACGTGTCAGTTAGACACTGTACAAATCCAAGTTTGACCATAGTGTCACGTAAATGCTCGTACCAGAGCCTCCCCGCCTGCTTAAGACCGTATAGATTCATTTCCAATTTCAAAACTAAGTCTTTCTTCGTCTTCACTCCAAAAGCTTTCAAATTTTCTTTCGAAACCTCCATTCTCTTCGAAGTTTGTAGGTGTATCTTGTATCCACTTTCTGTGCCTGCTATAGGGTATGCGCTTGGCACATCCCCGTGTCTAGCAGGCACATCCCACACCAGTGACATTATGAGAATTACCTTCATGTTATTAAGCTCCATTACCGTAGAAAACGTGAACAAATAGTCTTCACCGAGAACTTGTTGGTCGCCACGTGCGACCAGTCGTGCTTTGTACCTCTCCACTGTTCCATCCGATTTTAATTTGGTCTTATAGACCCATTTTGTCGGCAGAGGCTTTTTTCATCCACCTTTTTCGTTAAATTCCACGTTCCCAAATCAGTTAAAGCACACAATTCTGTCCGTTCGGCCTCCGCCCACTTTTCCGATTGACTTGAGGCATGTGCCTCCTGAAAATTTCTTGGGTCAGGTAGGGCCGCAAATTTACCATTTGTCCCTTCTTGGACGCTGGTCACGTCGAAGGCAAATAGCATATTCGCCTCAGGCACTGCATTCTCGCCCCTGGTTTCCGTTAGGTCATCATTTGAGGCCGGCACACGCCCCAAAGCTCCTTCCAAACTCATACCCCTCTTCTTGGATTTCTTGAGCTTCTTTTTCTTCTTCTCTTCTTCGGCGGCAGCAGCTTTTGCAGTTTTCTTTACACTTCTGCCTGATTTTCTAGCTTCCGGCTTGTTTCCCCGAAAAACCGTATTCCCCTTTTTCTTTTGGGGTGATGCCCGATCTGTGACCTCTTCAACCAATTCTGCTGTCTGCCCCTCATTTGTTTTCCAATTTCAATTCCAGCTTTCTGCAATTTCTTCGTGACCACATCATTTGATCGCTCGTCAAGCGTTTCAATGTTCGTCACGTGTCGAGTGGTTGTTACCACCCGATCTCTCAGCAAAATTACTTTGTAGCCTTTTGTCTGGTGAATTAATGCACGATCTGCATGCTTCCCAAGTGACTTATTTTTTGGATCCCTCCAAACCATACAGGGGGATCCAAAAACCACAATGTCGCCGACATTCACTTGTTTTTTCGTAAGTACTTGTATAGGCGGGACTCTACCTGGGTTGGCCCTGGTCGGACTGCGGTTGAGTATGTAAGTTGCATACCCAGCTGCTTCCGTCCAGTACATCAGTGGCACACCTGACCCAAATATCATGCACCGAACCATGTTAAAAATGGTTCGGTTCCTCCGCTCAGCTTTCCCATTTGACGCTGGCGTTCCAGCTTCTGTAATCTGTCTGCGCACTCCCGTCCTTTGACAGAACAAATCCAAATTTTTAAATTCACCGCCCCCGTCGGTGCGCAAAACGTGAATTCTGCAGTTAAACTCGCTTTCAAACTATGCGAGAAAATGTTCAAAGATTTTTGCTGCTCTGTTCTTTGTAGGAGCAGCAAATACGCGCACATAATTAGAAAATGGTCTACAAAGACCACCAAAAACCGATTTCCGCGTCTATCGCGTGGAGTTATCGGACCCTTGAGGTCACTGCAGATAACTCCACCGATTCGGTCAATGGGCGCATTTTCGCCTGAGTCGCGCTTTGGTTGCTTCGACCGAAAACGTTTTCTTTCAGCGCATGTTAAACAATTCGGTCTCTTGTGATCGGTCCATACGATTCCCGACCGGGGTCCTTTGCCATATATCGTATGCCAGGTGCCCTAGGCGGGCATGAAAATGATATAATCCTCCTTCTTGCGTATCATTCTCACCCCCCCAATTTGCACATTCATTACGATATCGCGAAAATTCTTTCGAAATCCACTTGAGGTGCTCGCATGCACCTTTGCCACAAAGTTCGACACGAAAAATGACTTGTTCCCGATCTTAATTTCCATCCCATCGTCCTGATCATTTATGTGGCATCCCTTCTGCTTTAAGCAGCCCAGCGAAATCAGGTTCTTCGCCAATTTTGGAGCATAGTGGACTTCGCTCAGGACAATTGCTGTGCTCGGTCGTTCGTCACTCTTGATCGTCACCCTCCCGACCCGAGTAACGTTTAAAGTCCCACCGTCCGGTAGCACCAGTGCATCATCACCGCTACATTCCTTTGGGTCCTCAAGAAGGCTTGGGTCACCGATCAAGTGTCGACTGGCGCCACTATCCAAAATCCAGAATTCCTCGTCCATTTTTTCAGGAATCCTGGTACTTTCATTCAGATTTTCACCATAGCTAGCACGAAACGACGTTCAGAGAGTGTATCTGAACGTCCCTTCTTGCCTGCTTTCCTGGGGTCATATTTTTTCAGCGGTTTGGGGAAATTCCGATGAATGCGCCACCCCTTCGCCACATCCGTCGAACACCCTTTCAGCCTTTGCACCACTTACTGCATTTGCAACAATCCTTGAGTGTCGCTTCATCTTTCGCTCGTGGTTCACAAGCTCTTGCACCCATGCCACTAGCTCCTGGGCATGTTGGACGTGGTCTTGCCTCATGGGGTTGTACCTCACCATGTGTGCGACCTTCAGACTCGGCGCCGCAAATTTAACGATGTTTTCAACGATCAATTTATCTAGTAGCTCGCTCTCTCGCGCCAATGCCACCAGGTAAAGCAAGTGCTCCGTCCAGGACCTTCTGGGGTCCTTCTCCGCTGCAAACATAGCGGAGGCTTGGTGGTGCAAAATGTTAACTTTGAAGGCGTTCTTCATGTGTTCCAATACCGTAATTAATGACGGAGAAACCGCCCACCAAGCACCAATATCGTTTGAAAATATCTTAGGGCCAAGCCCTCGAGGTTCTCTCCCAATTTATTCACCTTTAACCGCTCGTTCCACTGGAGCCCGGAGGTCAGTTGCGCTACTTCCAGGGCTTCTAGGAACAGGTAAGCCCATTGCTTGAAACCTGCTCCTAGGCCCTTGTAGGTTTCCACTCCGGTAAAGTTTTGAATCGTAAGTTTCGTCAATTTTATACTGAACGGCACGCCAACTTGCGGCACGTTTGCATTTCCGGCAGGCATTTCTCCTGCTTGCGCCTGTTCGGCGGAAACACCTGCTTGCCCCATTGCAAAGTTTCCGGGTACACCTTGCCCGATTCCATCGTCCTGGTTGAGGTCGTCTAAGGTCATACGACCGCCGAAGGGTCCATGGTTCCTCAGGCTGTCTCTGAACTCATTCGAAGAGTTCGATTGCCCCAGCTCTTTCATACGAGCTTGCTCGTTTTCCATTTTCTCTAGACGCTTGTCGAACTTCTGCTCAAACTTCGGTATAAATTCCATCATTGCGTTCATGGCTTCCACCATGCGATTCTCTTCATCACTGGCCATGATCGCCGTGAGATACAAACGCGATTCAATCGTTTCAATTCGACAACAAAACTCCAGATAAAATTTCCCTTCTGGTAGGGGGACTTTCACCAACTGCAATTAACTTGAAACAGTGAAAAATTCGAACTTTAGAGACCCGCAAGATACTTGGGCTCAAAACCTGTTGTAAAACCACGTAATTCCACTGAAAAAGCACGAACTCACGTAATAATTCACAGGAAACGCAACGGAAAGAAATGGACCTGTCAGGATCTACACTCCAATCTCCACACGCGAAATAGATAATCCACGAGAAACGTAAATGCTCCACGTAACACGTAAACCTGTAAGTGCTTACTTAAATGTCTTGGGTTACTTAGTTCACTTAGAGGAGCAGTGCCGGTCGTCTGTCAGTACGACGGCGCTGACTCCTATCCGATGTATTTAGCGTAAAAGTAAAAAGTGATATATAGTATTAAAAGTTGTCACATCAAAAATACTATTAACCTATATTAAACTATGCTAATATGCATCATGGCGGTTTCGCATAATTTTTATCCATCTCCGTAGTTCATCGAAAGGGTATAAATTCCAACAGATTAGTCTAGATTCAATTATAGTAGTTAGCTCTAAACCACTCATAAATATATCACTCTTAAACTTACCGTCGTGCCGCCACGCGTCTTAGTTATATATTCATACATATAACTAAGGGACTATTTTATCAATTAAATAGTCCAACTCTAAGTTTAATCTTACCAAACTATTGAGAAATAAATTACATTTGTTTCTAACCAATTGCACGCTTCCTCACTTGCAATTTAATAGTGTACGCCTGTAGCTGCTAGCCTGTTACACCTGCTAGCACTTCGTGGTATGACTTAACAACCACTGTTCGTTCCGTTCCGCTAGTTAACTAGCGGAGCGAAGCGTTAAGAGCCGCCCGACCGTCATGACGACGGTCAGCGATCGTGAACGCGAGCGACAGCTCGGGCAAGAATTAGTGAGAGAATCTTTCCCTCACTTTTCCACAAATATGTGGATACTGTGCGGAGATGATGCGGGCCATGGGGACCGACATCATCACCATCCTCCGTGGTAAAACCTCGGAGGAAGCGTTAGAAATGGTGAACCGTTTCAAGAAGGTTTATATAGCGTTCCGCGGCAATAATGTCGCAGTCACCACCTACAACGCCCACAGCCAGCGTTGATGTAGTAAAATCGCGGATCCCGCCTTTACTGGCGAAGGGGGTGAACCCCTTCGTAGATGGTTCGCAGAGGTGGAAGATGCCATCTTTGCGCAAAAGATTGTGGACCCGCGTTAACAAGCTTATTTTGCCACCGCATGTCTGGGCGGTCACGCCAGGGCATGGGCAATGAGCCGCAGATCCACTGACGAATCTGCGTTTCTGACTTATCAGTAATTGAAAGCTGAGCTAAAGCTCAACTTCGAAGCTCCAGAAATGGAGTTTAGTTGCCGGGAAGATTTCATGGAACTCCGGCAAGGTAAGCTTAGTCTTCAAGCTTACGATACATTTTTTGTTATCAAATATTGTATATGAGCCGGTGCCCCCTGTCACTGACTATATGAAGGGACTGAATGACGGTCCCATCAAGCCGAGTCTTTACCGCAACCCGCCAAATATTTTTGAGTGATGCTATAGACCAAAGCTTTCGAGAAGAATTTAGCATGCGTTCAGCGTCAACGCATGCTGGGTTCAGTCGAAAGGCTAAACAGCCTTTCGACTTTAACATGCCGCCGGTGCAGCATGTTAATCATTCTTCGAGCAGACAAAGTTCACACTTCGTCCCACGACACCAAAACCCGTGCCAGAGCACGGGCGGAAGAGGTCCAGAACCGATGGACCTATCGGTTGCAGTTGCCTCGACCCCGAGGCAACCGAAAATCAAGAAATTCCTTCACTGCAATAAATGCGCGAAGATGGGCCATTACGCCATGAGTGTATGGCGCCACGGCCGGTGCCACGCAGTCAGCGGACTGGACAGTCCGCTAGTTGGCGACATCAACAGGGGCAACCCTCTGTTGATGCAAAAAACGGCAACAACCAGTAGGGCGGGGTGCCCTAGTGGACGGGTTATCTCATATGCCGACATCGGGCATGTGAGGATAATAGCCCCAGACGGGACTATGTCTTGTCAGGATGCGCAGGTTGAAGGGAAACCTCTCATCACCATGGAAGTTAAGCCGCATGGAAACGATGTCCCCATGCACGCTCTGTTTGACACAGGAGCGTCAAACAATTTCGTTAGAACTGAGGTTCTAAGGTCGTTGAACTTCGTGGAGATTGAATCTCCTCGAAGTATGTTGTTGTGGTGAAGTGACTTGGAAATTAACGGGCTAGCCGGAGATTGGCCGTCCGGACCAGGCGGGCCGGATGACCTCAGATGGTGGATGACGGAAGGGCGGATTGTTTGGAAGTTGTATGTGTGAAGGGTCCCGAAGAAGTCTGAGCTTTGTGGAGGACGGATGGGGCACCAGCGGTGGACGCGGAGCTGCTAAGGAGGTGCTAACGCCAGTGATCAAGTGAGCTTAGATGGATGGCCATCCGGCCGATCCGGTTGGGTTGGTGTACAGTACACCAAAGAGCATCCGGCCGATCCGACTGGGTTTGGTGTACCGGCTGGATTTGGTGTACGTCACACAAAAGTGATCCGGGTGAAGCTAACTGGGCTATTTCAGGTAAGACACATAACTACCCAGCCAGTTCTTGGGGGTAGGTTACACATTCTTGGGGGGAGGTTACACAAAAGGGAGTATTGGACATAGGGATAAAAATCAGTATACGTTCGCTTTCTTAGACACAAGTCGCTTTCATTGGTTCACAGCAGAGGGCTAACAAGGTCCCCTCTTGCTGAAATTGGTTTGCCCGGGGAAGGTTAAGTAACCCACCGGAAGTCCCCTGACCGGGAGTCGCTGCGTTGTGTATACTCACCTCAAGTCGCCCGTGTTTTGAACACGGTTATATCAAGTATTGGAAGGTGTGGTAACGTTTTGGCCTACTGTGGAAGACTGTGGAGTTACATTTGGATTCCCTATTACGTACACGTTTGGATTTACCCCTTTATTGTCATTGGTTTAGCTGGTCGATCGACTATTCTCGGTCCAGCCGTCGCAGTATACAAACTTCAAAAATATTGCCAATCGAGCTCCCCGCTGAAGATTTCCACCCAGGTTCTTCCCCTTGTCCTAACCCTCGTCTCCTTATTCGACGCACTTTTCACTTTTCGCCGTAGGGTCCATAAAGAGAGCGCAACCGCCAGTGCTGACGGGTACACAAGGTGAGCTTTTCGAAC
>MIQA02023747.1:0-10229 GCA_001887855.2 Sclerospora graminicola
ACCTCCCACGCGCACGTGTTTGGAACATGTTTATTATTGGAATGGTTTGTGGAGATATCGTTTGTGGATTACTGTGGAAAATCGTGGTTTGATCGCGTTTTTCTAGGTTTCTCGTTGTCTCTCGTTCTTATTGGCTGGGATCGGACGAAGTTTCCCGATCAGTGCCTGGATACGGAAGTTAAGTATCGACCCCAACCCGTTCTCCGGTGAGGATTTCCACCCAAGGACACCCCCGTCTCGAGAAGGTCATCCCCTCCGACCTGATCAAGATCACCGTTTTCGTCACTGAGTCCACATGAGTGAGTGTAACCACCCCCGATCAATGGGTACACAAGGTGAGATGAAGTTAAGTATGGATTCTATCGCACATGATGACCGGAAGGATCGGATCAGTCACCATAGTAGTGATTCATCCGATTCTGATGGCGATCAGGATCAACGGAGTACCCCCTTCGATAGTTGGTCGTCCGGGCAAGTGGGTATCCGGATTCCACCCAAGCCTTCCGTCCTGGATTTGGAAATCGGCTCCACCACACTATAATTAGTTTATTAACTTTATATTCTTCAGCCATCCTCGCACATTTTTCGCCTCAACATTTGAGGTAGCTTCCCATGCCACCGCCACCTCGTTTAGACGGATGTAAGCCCTCTCACAGTGGAAGAGATAATTTCCTACCAGAAGAGAATATAATAATGACCACGCCTTCTGACGAAGTCCAAAATCTATCCCTGGGCAGTACTAACACGCTAACCCAAACAGCCCGCAACCCAGCCCGCAACCCAGCCCGCAACCCGCGGGATGGGCTGCGGGTCGGCCTTAACCCGCACCAAACCCCACCGGTTTGAGCCCTACATGGTAGACAATATAAAGGAGTAACAATCACGGAGGGAGATTGTTAACAAACATTGAGATGTTAAAGGACGCTATGCTGGAGGCGACAAACATTGACAAGAGGCGCGAAATGTCAGTGGCTTGGTTCCTGCTTTATACCTTAGGGTTTGTGATGTGTCTTTGCTGATTAAAAGTCTCATTATCGTGGGTTTCCGTTCAACAGGTTGGAATATTGGAGCAAGAATTTAAAGCGTTAAAGAAAGTGGTATTTCGTGTGTGAGAAAGAAGCGATCGCGACGAAGATCCAAAAGAAAGTAAGGGTCGACGTGCGAGCAGTAGTGGTGCAGAGTCGAAGATTGACATTCGCACAAATCGAGTGTTTCTCGATGAATTTGTCCATCGTATCAGTGCTCGGTTGAGCATTGCCGAGGGTTCAATCACATCAGCTACCGAGAATCAATCGAAGATGAAATGACACATATTCAGTGCTCTCGGGCGATGCCGACAATGCGGGTTCAGTGCTCCCAGTCTGCTGGTCACGCTGACGATGGCCAACAAAGACCGTAGATGGACATATCGATCGCAGGCAAAGAGACGCATGACAACAACACCGTCTTGAATTTTCGTTTTTTTGCGTGACTTTGTAGCCGTTTGCCTTCGTTCACGCATGGATAGCGCCCTCAGCCTCCTCAACGGAATCGTAGGTAGCCTTCGGTGGAGCGTTGTTGGTCCCTCCGTTATCGTTTGTCCGTCTTATATTCAGGCCTCTTAAAAGTAGGCAGAACTACCTATCTACCTAATTTAATGGAAAATAAGTATTCTGGCAAAATCGTATGGGGATATGGCAAAAAGCAAATTAGGTACTCTTGCAGCATACAAATTACAAGATAACCCAACCAAGTAAGTACCATGTTGGAACTGCGAAGGACGGCATGGTTTTTTCATCTTTTGATCGGCACTCAGTAGAGATGCCCATGCAGATATGCATGCTGAAGCTCGTGTTGACGCTAGTGTCAGTTATGCTCTCATTACCGGATTCTGATGCAAACGACGTGTTCACTGCAGCAGCACTTAATCCATAGGGAGGCTACCCGTGCGTCAAATAGGTGCATCGACCAGCAAATTTTGTGCTAATCGGGTTTAAAGATGCGGCCAAGTTTGTGGCAGTGATTCAAGATGACGTTACATTGTTGTGGAGGATGTGAGTGATATGGAGTGAAGATTAGTGAACTACATAAAAAAATAGATTAGGAAGAATAGGGGCGTTTTTCTAATGATACAACCATCTTAGCCTGCCGACTATGCAAAGTAGATACTAAACGTGACATATAAAGCAGCAATCCACACAAGCACATTGACCCACTTGAACTTGACAACTTTCACTTTTGTGTGTGTTTTTGGGTCAAAATAGTCTTGTCAAAATAGGCCTTCTGAAATATTTGGATTAGGAATTCTGTACTTTTTTCTCGACACACTACCTACTTTTAAGAGGCCTGCTTATATTAGTGGTTCTCACGGTTCGAAGGTAGGTACTTTGTAGGTAGGAAAAACTAGCCTATCAGCGCGTATCTACGCCTTTCCAACCCTGAGGACCTTTTACATTCAGCAGGTGCGCACAGACTCGATTTAAGCCAATGATGTAAAAGAAGCTCGTATTTTGTGTGGATCATGACTCGGTACAGTTATCTTCTAAGTCCGATTGGGTGCTTCCAAGCAAAAATCAGCCAATCAAAAATACCTACAGCTTCTAGCAAACGTGTGAAAAAGGGCTTGTAGGCAAACCGAAGGTATGCTCTGATTGGTCAGTTTTGCCTACAAACCGAACCGTGAGAACTACTATTGACCGGCCCAGGGTACCATATGTGGTGTACAAAACCACAGACATTAAGAAAGGGACTTTTGCCAAAATAGGGTACTTTTTCAGGTTTGTTGCCAAACTAGGACTCAAACGTCAGAATAGGGTGCTGTTTGTGAATTAAGTTCAAATGAGGGTCCCCCAAACATGTACAATCTGTAGGGACAATAGAGGGTACACATGTTTTGCGAATGTCAGAATAGGGTACCTTATCATTTTGGTGGTGGGATTCATTTATTTTGATTTCGGTGCCAGAAGGTAATGTGGGAGGAGGGGATCGCACCGGACAACGGTACGAGCTTGTATACCTTAACTGTAGAGCGGGGCAATGAATTAGCTAGGCTGCATGTCACACAAGAGGCGTCGTGTGCGTGTAGCTATGAGAGACCCTTGCAGCTGCGGTATTTCACCACTTAGTTGCTATTCGACTTGACAGATCGGCAAGGTATCAAATGATTCAAAGTCAATCACCCTAAAAAAGCTTATTTTTAATCTTAATTTTGTTACAGGGAGGGCGATGATGTCAAACCAAAAGCCTGCAGTGCGTGGTCGATATGCCAAGTTCAACGGATCGATGGATGTGATGCTGTTGGAGGCGCTGCAAGTCAACAGTCAATTTATATGAATGGAGGGCGCTCAATCGATGCCCCATCCGTTGGCGCGGGAAAATTTCGATCCACGGCGCCTCAGATGATTTTGATTTACGAGATGTGAAGAAACAATTTCAATTATTTGATGCCGCCGAAGTGGGCAATTGGCACCTGATTGCGACCTTGTTGCGTGACAATGCGGTCGATGAAAACGGCGTGGGAATCAACCAGACGTCGGCACAGCATCTTGCGGCGCGTAACAACTAGCGCGTGGACCTGACCCGTCTGTGCGTACGGGCGATAGCTACACGGCGCTGCACGTCGCTCTTCAAGCAGGAAATGTGGAGTAAGTATTTCGCACTGATACTGAGTACGAAAGGGGGCATTATTGGCAACTCGGAGCTTAGTGCCTTAACCTCACAGATCTCGAAAGCTGCCATTGCGGCTGGTATGAACCACACGGCAATAAATGCGACTACACTTGTGCTCCCTCAGACCCTGCAAGCTAGTCACGATAAACAGAAAGCTTATGCTGTTGCGGCGTACGTATCGTACGTCTTAACTGGTCTCGCACTTTTGCTCGTATGCTTTTTTCCAAAAAAAAAATTGCAATGCAGTTGGGGTTGTGAAAGAAGCGTCTCGTGCGTTGCAACACATGCCAATGTTAGTGCTATTTCCAATCATTCCATTCGCTATGATGTTGCTACTCTTCGCGTATACAACAATTGGAGCGTATATTTACAGTTCTGGAAAGATGGAAATATCGTCTTTAGCAGGTGAAATTGCTCAACATACTGGACACAATATCACGTCGGAAACTATGACAATGCTGAATAAAGTAACCCCAGACGAGACGATGAAAATTTTGGTCGCATATCATTTTTTTGGGTTCTTGTGGACCGCACAACTCATTAATGCAATTAGTGTGTGTACCATCGCGGGTGCTATCAGTCGGTATTATTGGAGTCGCAACAAGACAAACGATGAAATGGGTCGTTTTCCAGTGCTTAAATCGTTTAAAAACTGTTTTCGCTACCATTTGGGATCATTAATCTTTGGATCTTTAGTTATTGCTATCGTGCAATTTCTTCGCTCAATATTGCTCTATCTGGAACATCAAACGAAAGACCTTCAGAAATCAAATCTTGTGGTTAAAGTGGTTATGAAGATGATGGCATGCTGTTTATGGTGCTTAGAAAAATGTCTTCGCTTTATTTCTAAAAACGCCTACATTCTCGTCGCTATGAAAGTTTCTGTACGTCAGCGAAGGACGCATTTAAAATCTTATTGGGTAACATTTCCCAAGTGGGAACAGTATCGACCGTGACGTTTTTGCTCTTTGGAGCTGGTAAAATCGCCGTCGCAATGAGTTGTGATATCGTTACGTTTGTTTATCTGGAAAAACACACTGATGATTATGGCGTTGGTGGTACTCATGAATTGTCTTCTTTACTTTCGCCACAGTGGTTTTTCGTGGGGATACAATAATATTGTTTGCACCATTATTATTGACCATGGTGCTATCTCGTCAAATTTCAATTTTTCGGATGATAGTGTGGGGGTTGTCAGCGGGAATTGTGTCTCTGACTGTGACGATTTTACTGGACTCATACTTTTGGCAGCGCTGGCTATGGCCAGAGGGTGAAGTTTTGTGGTTTAACACGGTTCTCAATAAAAGTAAAGAATGGGGTGTAAGTCCACCGATGTGGTATTTTACTTCGGCTCTACCTAGAGCTCTACAAGCGACAGCGCTACTGATTCCATTTGGACTCAGGTTTGTGAGCTCCAGTGTAAATTGCGGTTGAAGTGGCGAAGTCTATAATGTTCTTTTATTGTTTACTCAGCCCGTTGCTTCCAACCATCTTTAAATGCCGGTCGTTACATGAAATTACGCGGTCATTCAAGGTGACACCACTTGTGGATTGGAGCGTGCTGTCAATAGCGTGGCCGGTATTTGTCTATCTCGCTCTCTATTCATTTCTACCACACAAAGAGCTTCGTTTTATCTTTAATGCGATTCCAGTATTGAATTTCGTATCCGCAGTGGTAAGTATCCGCAAAAAGAGTTGCTACTTAATCAAGACTATTCAGCAGTTGTTTTGTTGTCATCTAGGGACTGGCAAAGTTGTACCGCAATCGAAGCAAAGTAAGGAATCTCCATCATATATCGCACTTGACATTTTTAACCATTTTGTATAGGCACGCTTACCATTTATTGGTGGCTTATGCTGTTTATTGATCACGTGTTTTGGGACAATATGCTTTCTAATGGCTGCTCGATCCAACTACCCTGGTAACGTCTCTCCTTCTTCATAAATGTATCTTGTTTACTAATACAAGCTCTTTAAGGTGGTGAAGCGTTCATGTATTTACATCAAGTTGCAGGAAGTGAGCGAAATCTTCCTCGAAGCGTGCATATTGATGTCCCAGCCGCGATGACCGGGGTCTCGCGCTTTGGAGAAGAGTTTCCTGCTTGGAGGTTTGGACATTTACAAATGTTGTTCTTTCTTTGAAATAACTGCAGACTGATCGGTATGTTTGTGTAGATACTCTAAGGACGAAACTCTGAGTACGGTAGAGCAATTGGCTCGAGTCAAGCTCGATGGTGCTAATGGGCATATGTTTGGCATCAGTGGGCATTGCCATGCTCTCGCTCGTGTGTCCACTGTACAATTTTGAAATATGTATGCAAGGGTGGAAAGGCAAGGGTGTCTTGATGTTCAATTCAAGTGCAGCACTCAGTTTTATGGTTGAACCGATGCTCATTAACGGCATCATCGCGACGGCCATGTAAAAAAACTGGAGTAACGCGCGGTATCCTGACTGGCAGTGGCAATTTATCTTCGGTATCATTCCACTTGCACTCCTCGTACCAATCCTGTTCATGACCTTCCGTTGAAGAGTGAGTTGATTTCAGTGTCGGCAACTGAGTTGCTCTGGTCGAGTATTCCTCACATGACTCGTAAATATGTACCATTGGAATTAAGACAAAGATGAGGGCGAAACTATATCTACGAGTATTGCCAGTTTCGGTGTCTTGCTGTCACAACGGATCGTAAAGTTGTTTCCTCCACTTAACTTGGCGTCTACAACTGCGCGCTTTTTCTGACTCAAGGCATAGTCTTTGATGTAGCGACATGCTGCGTCGCGGGTGGGAAACTGTTTTCCATTGCGTATTATTGATGTCGTGGTGTCTAAAATACTCGCTGCTGTGGTCGTGACTGTAGGCACTTGGTGCGTCATCTCTTTCGGACAATATGTGCGGGCCGTATATTGTCGGATGTGTGCACCACCGAACAACTCAGCCGTTTGGTAGGGAAATAAAATGTCCAGGAGTGTAGTACACCCCTGATAGTAGCATGCGACGCAGTTGCGAGCAAAAAACACATAGCAGTGTGTTTAGGAATGAATGCATCAAGAAGAAGCATTGTCAGCGCCGATATATGTAAAGGAGACAATCAAGGTAGGACATCTATATTAGCAAATTACAATGTATTAATAACGTGACTGTTAACGAATCTTCAGGTTCCGATTTACGCAGCTTTTCCGCCACCCACTCTTCTTCCAGCATTAGTTCAGTACTCTTTAAAAGAGCATGTATGTAAGTTGATCCACGTCAGGTACTGTACTGTTCGGTTTCAACTGTCAGTGTACAATGAGAAATGCCAAGTCAGGGTTATTGTAGCTGCTATCTTGCCAAAGTAGGGTGCTTTAGATTGTACATGTTTGGGGGACCCTCATTTGAACTTTATTCACAAACAGCACCCTATTCTGACGTTTGAGTCCTAGTTTGGCAACAAACCTGAAAAAGTACCCTATTTTGGCAAAAGTCCTTAAGAAAGAGTGTTCTAAATGTCTTGTCTATGCGCAACCCATCTGTGCTGAATATGCAGGGTCCGGAGTCTTTCCACTGGATATCGCGCCGCGATTCTTTGAGTCTTGTCTTTGCGCTACTCTAAAGGGGTGCCTGTTTCCGGTGTCAGCTTTGCTACGCGCTTTACAAAGTCAAGACAATAGCGATAGTTATCGTTCGGACTCCTGTTTTCCCGGCACAATGTACCATATCTGTATGGATGCCATAATTCTTCTCATACTTTAGAGAGGTCACTTGGAATGTGGCAGGCTTATATTACTGCTGTATAGTATCTGAACCCACCTGTTTTCGCTGAAACTTATTCGTGCACACTGCCTCATGCTGGTGAGAGTACCCACTTTGTCACGAATTCTTATACTTTGCTTTAATCCCCACTTCCGGCAAAATCCCTTGCACTCAGAATGCTCGATGTAATTAATAAAGAATAGAATGAATGTACAATCGACTGCTCCTGACATCTTGCCCGTGAAGCGGCGCTGCAGCGCTGCATGGTTCATAGTGTCGCGAGTCTCCACCCACCGTAAAGCAAATCACATCGGCGAAAACACCGCACAGATTCTGTAGCAGATGTTCCCCACATTCTGTCGTCAGTGCAGCCAGCACCTTTTATCGATTTGATCAGAGGTAAGGGGGGGCATTCCTGGCGAGACTCGTGTACATGTACAGTACCAGTATTCTCAACCCATCCTTTTAGTTTGATAAACGGACCATTTGGTGGTATCTCAGGAACAACCTCCTCTTTATTTCATTCATCATTTGTCTCGCACTCACCAAGTACTTCTTCTCGCACCCTATGATGAACAAGCACCGTCTCCTTGTATCAATCGCAATGTATGTTTCAGCATGCTTAAGTGCAGCTTCAATTCGCGCTGCAACCCAATCGTCCAGTGCTGCTGCTCCCGGTATGGATTCAGTGGAGAGCAACGACATACGAAATCTTCGGATTAGTGGTGAAGTTACCTACGTTTCAGATGATGAAAGAGCAAGATTACCGGCAAGTACTAATTCACGTTTGTCGTCTGGGAGCATTCAAGTGTCTCGCACTGCAACTCAGTTTGCACGAGACGCTGTCCCGAAAAAAGTTATTCGCTTAAGCGAGGAATTCGGAATTAGAGCTAAAAATATTATACAGAGCTACAAGCAGATACAAAACCACCCAGTAGCTTCGCGTTTCCCCCCTACCGATTACTTCCTGATGGCTCTTGGAAATGATTTTTTTAAGTTGCCGGGTTTCAAAGAAATCTCCTGGAAAATCGTCCAGAAGAATCTTCTCGCGACAGGTTACAATCTCGATGCTTTAAACTATAGAAAAGCCGAGCTGAACAGTTTGGGTGTCAACCATCGAAGGTTTTTGGTGAAGTTGTTGTGGTTACGGGCACAAAATATAGGGGTAAGCGAGAGTATGCTTGATATCATGGTTACGGGAAGCGAAATCTTGCGACCAAAGATTCCAATATTTCGGGAAAGAGTTGAGAAATCGTTGTAAATGGTAAAAAATCACAGAGGTATTACCTAGGAGAGACGCCTTAACCAATGCTGTTTTAACACTCAGATAGGTATGCTGCTTTAGGCTATCGGACAATACACTTGGGGGGGGGGGGGACAAGCGCAAAACTCGAGCAAAAAATGATATCAAATTTACCAAAATAAATAAATATAAACTTTTCCTTTTTGCATATAATCGACGTATGGCACGCTAAGTGAAGGTGATGGTAAGGCACTTCTTGACTTGACTAAGTTACGCAGAAGCAGAACAACAAGTGTGTTTCCATTCTCTAGCCGGTTCGGAAATACTCGGTGTTTCTACATTTTCCAACAGAATCTTCGGAGGTGCTAATTGGGGCATATCGGTAGCGTGTATGATAGGGGAGTGTGTCACTCAGTCTTTCTGTTGGAGTAAATGGCTTGTCTCAGTACATTTACCCTTCTATAAGAAGTACCTCTTCTATATAATAAGGAAGCATTACTCTTTGTACTCTTTGAAGAATAATAACACACAAGAGGATTAGTGGCATTGAATCCGCTACACTTGCACTTATATGTGCATATATACATAAGGTGTTAATGTTTCAACTGAGGTATAGGAACTCTACGTGAATGTCTCTACAGACATTGCTTAGTGACCTTGATAAGGTAAAATATAATTCTTTTTGCCTTCTTGCAAGCAAGTTTCTTTTTCTACCTTCACTCTTCTACGCGCAACGTGCTATCCACTTCAACAGGTTATGAGCCAAGCTCCACCTCATCCGATTTTTCCTCGCCTGACCGGGTCCGACAACTTTGACGTTTGGAAGACCCGTATCCAAGCATACCTCGACGGGAAGAATCTCCTCCGATTCATTGAAGACCTAAACTACGAGCTTAACCCAACCGTTAACGATGACGATGAAGCCATGGTTTCGGTCACCGACGATGATCACGGATTCCAACTGAAATGGAGAAGATAACTCGCGGGACGAAAATTTGGAACCGGATCAAGAACTCGACGACGAAGAAGAAGATTTCGTGACATCAACCCACGTCCGCCGACTGACTATCGATGATCCAGTAGTTCAAGGTGAAAACGATGACGACGTACCAGTGCCTGCAACCCCTGTTCTCCCTGCTTCAGCTCGAGTCGAGTCTTTCGGAACTCTGAAAGCCAAGAAGCTCGCAAAAGCAAAAGCAAAAGCGGCAAAGGCGAAGGCGCGAACGAAGGTAAAGGCCAAGGTCAAGCTGAAAACAAAGGTTCTTCTGGCTGCTGCACAGATGCGTCGCCTGAATGCGCAAGTCAAGTCGTTTTTGATGAAGACACTTGATGACAAGCACATTCGGGTCGTCAAGGGCTTCGACAAGGCCTACGACATCTACCAAGCAATATGCGACCGCTATAAGGGCACCAAGGCATACGGTGATCCCTACTGTAATGGGGTGCCATTACATAAGTGATATTTAAATAAAAATATCACAGTTCAATTTCAGACGTAATACCTGAAACGTGAATATTGGATTATAAGTTTTCATAATCCACCTTTGAGAACCGATTCTGATATTATCGAATCTAACAAGTCATCTAATGATAAAAATATCATTAGATCA
>MIQA02023749.1:0-10029 GCA_001887855.2 Sclerospora graminicola
GAAGCTGGCGCTTCCTGGTAAACCTCGATTGTATAATAAAGAGATAGTTAATAACTGACCTTCTTATCATGGGTCTGTGGCTGTTTAAGGAGTACCAAGCCACCACGTCCTCTAGTTACCAATTGCCGCCAGCTCGTCCTGCAGGTCTTATACCTGCAGAACCAGATGTAGGGACGAGTCTTTTATCCTCAGCCCACGACACTATGCTTCAGTGCCTTCGATACATTTGTCTTGGCATCTAACAGAAAAAGAGAAGTGTCTTTCGCACCACAACGAAACGACTTGGCTCCGTAATCGATCAGCAAATACAATTGATCGCTTGTCGCCTTCTCCACTCCAGAGCGAAAATTGTAAGTCCTCTGATCATCTGATTTCTCTAAAGTATATCATATTGACGATTGGTACATGGCACAAACTGCTTTCATTATAAGCGCGTCGCCTATAAAATATTTGTGCTTTTGTTGAAAACCGGGTCTGAATTTTGGTTTGGTGGCTTGGATCTGACCCAACCACGCCACTGCGCCGAGCTCAAAACCCCCTCGGGGTGATTTGGTAGCACGCGGTAAGAAGGGTTTCTTATTCTGTTTCGCAATGCTGCGATGACCCGAGGTTATGCAGATTTTTACTGAATAAGCACGTCATATTTTAATGTATATTTCTCAATCTGTCCTGTTTTCATCTAACCCTTGCACCTTCTGCCGCTCATTCTAGGCGCTCTAATGAAAAAAAATATCATGGACCGATGGCGGTTTGAGTTTGCACAGAAGCGACCCAATTGTGTGGGACTTGGCAGCTCCGTACTCTTGAATTAGGCAGGCGGGACAGCATCCGGTCACGTGGATAACTTTACGGACCACATGGCAGTCTGCAGCACCTGTAATTTCCGTGGTCGTGTCGTCTGTGTGTTTGTCTCGTCTCTCGTGTGTTTCTTACTCTTTTGTGTGTTTTTCACTGTTTGTGGGTTTTTCATACTTCCTCCAGGTAGAAGTCGCTAAGCAAGCATTGGACGATGCCAGCAAAAACATGTAATCCGGGGGAATTCGGCAATCTTCTTTATTTATTCAGAAAATAATTGCACACCCTTCAGGCTATGTCGTGGGAAAACTTGCTCGCTGCTGTAAAGAATACCTACTTTTTTGGTCACATTTCTGCCAACGTGCTGTAATCGCTCAAAAATGTGCCGACGCCATCCTTGTCCTAAGTAGAAGCCGTGTGGGAACCGATGCTGCATCTCCCCGGTATTGTGACGCGCGCCAGTGCGTTTTTCTCGCTAACCACCGAGCGTTACAGCTACCGAAAGCTCTTTCTTCCACGGTACCTTCGCTTAAAAGTCTGGCAGTCCAATCTATGACGACAGCGTTTCGTCAATCTGGCCATCTCCAGGCGGATCTCGACCCGCTACAGCTTCAACCATGCACGGCTGTCTCGAGCCTCGCTATGGACAAGTTCCAGCCCTTGTTTAAGTGTTTATTACGTGCGGCCGAATTAGAGAGCATCGTAGCGCATCCAGTCGCCACGGGTCAGCAGCTCTACGATGAGCTACACCGCGTTTATTGCGGCAAACCTGGGTTTGAATTTGAGCCTTTTTTTGACGTCCATCAAGGAGAAAACGTGTCTCGCTTGTGCTGTCGAGACGATGGTGAAACCAGATCACGTGTCGCCTTTGAACTTGCGCAATGCTTACTCGAGTATGCTCCGTGATCATGTGTTTGAAACGTTTATGGCCAAAACATTTGCGTCGTTCAAGAGATACTCGGGGAAGGAACGGAAGCCATGCTTCCTGTCGTTGAGACGGTGCTTCAAGCGTGCACAACGTCTGGTGTCACCGATGTCGTGATTGGTATGCCACACCGTGGACAACTAGCGCTGCTCGTGAACTCGCTCGAGTATCCTGTCCATAAAATATTTCTCAAGGTGCGTGGCTCCTCGGAGTCTCCCACCCATATTGTAGGATTGATGATGTATCATCTCATATTGCCACGTCCGTGAACAAAAGCTACGCAGGCAAGCACGTCCATGCCTCCCTCTTGCACAATCCTTCTCATTTGGAAATGATTAATGCCGTCGCAGCCGGTAAAGTATGTGCCAAGAAGGATAATGGGGACGCTGCCATGTCACTTTTGCTTCACGGTGGTGCAGCGTTTGCAAGACAAGGCTGTGTACCTGAAGCGCTGGTGCTGTCCCAACTACCTGAATTCGAAACGGGGGGAACTGTCCCCTAGTCGTGAATAACCAGGTGGGCTATAAGACAACGTACCGTGATGGGCGTCCCACGCGCTATGCCTCGGATATTACGAAGAGCATTAAAGCGCCAGTGTTGCATGTCAATGGCAAAAGTATTGCAGATGTAATTCAAGCGTGTCGACTTGCCATTGCTTATCGTAACGAGTTTCACAAGGACATTGTCATTGATTTACTCACTTTTCGGCGTCAGGACACATTGAAGTCGATGAACCACCCTTTACGCAGCACAAAAAATGTCGGTGGAAATCTTCACCGGAGGACAGGTCAGGGGTGGTACTGCGTATAAGTACCGTAAAGTTAGGGTCGGGATACTTCAACCTACCGGACCAAAAATAAAACGAGAGATAACCAATAACCTCGTAAAATCAAGATGTAGTCACGATCTTCCAAAGTAAAACCACAAAGTTATCTTCACAACAACCTTTTTAATTAATAAGACGTGCTCCAAACACGTGGACATGAGAGTGATAATTGAAAAACCTAAACCAATCCCGCCGGGCCATCGAGTGGATGAGACGGAACGCTTCTCCCTTAAATTTGCCAACGAGCCCGAAGCTCTTCGGCTCGTTTCACGCAAGAGCGCTGGAAAATCACTCAAGCAACTAAATGATCATCTCGAAAACGAGTTGAAACTTGTTTCGGACTACAAGCCGATGGAAGTCGATGCATACAAATGGTCGTTTATGGCGCAACCAAAAGCAGAAGGGTTGTATGTGAACAGTGTAACGGGTGTGAATATCGATGACTCATTCAGATTGGACTCACTTCTGTAGAGATATCGAAGCATATCCGGCCCCATAGTCTACTACAGCGCACACATATCGAGTCTCGGAGGCGTCGTTGCAGGTAAAAGATGGAGAAATGTTACAAGACTTACGTGTGGACTGGGCAACAGCGGGGCCGTGGCTTTTGGTACGTTGATGTAAGATGGTTACTCGGCTCGTTTATCCGGTCAAGATTGTCGTCGAGGCACGTTTAGTCAATGACATGCTTCATTCACTGGCCAAGAAACCGAGACGCTCTATTTTCCCATTTATCCAAGAAATGAAATACACTTGGGGAGCTTCAGGTCGTCAACAGTAACCTATCGGAACTTGATGTTATGGCGTTTGTGTATGGCTCCTCTGTTGAAAGTCCAAACAACTTGTGCATCTGAGAAGCCTGGTTTGGCATTTTTCTAATGGGAATCAAATACAATTCTTGGCCAGCGCGGAGTCCAAGTGGATGCGCCAGTTAGGTCTCATGCTCTTGTTGCCTCATGGCAACGACGGAGCAGGGCCAGATCGCTCTAGTGGCCGAGTCCGTGCCTTAACCCAAGTGCATGTCTCGCTCACGACCTGTATGGTCGTGCGCTCCGCGATGGCGTCGATAACCACCACATAACGGTACTTCGGGTTCACGGTGGCGCAATGAGCGCGGACTGTACTCGCAGGAATGAGTTTTTTTTGGGAAAATCACACGAACGAATCGATTTACCCTCCACGACTTCAGCTGAAGTTTGGTGTACGTCACATAATGATAGTTTTCTTTCCCGATGAAGTTTACTCGTCAACGGCCCGTCGCTTGCAACCTGGCCGTTCTGCGCGCGCTCTTGGACGAGTTCTTATCAAGAGAATATCTTGACCATATTATGATCTCTTGCTCTCAGACCAAAAGGCGCGCCAATTTATCAAGAGAATATATTCTTTGTGTTCTCGTGCCACCAAACCAAAACGCGCGCCAATCGGTTTGCTTAGACAATTCAAAAACACAAATGACTGTACGCAACATGGTAAAAAATTTGAGACCATGATAGCTTCGGCGCGTGTTGCCTCGACAAACGAAACGAGGATCCGGGAAGCAATAAAGTCAAAGGTATGATAAACAAGTATGATCGAATGGCAATGGATCAAAGGAAACAACAGCCTCACCAAAGGAAGAATCAAGAATTGAGAAAAGCATCCGTGCTTCAACCCCAGTGCATGTCACGCTCACGACCTGTATGTTCATTCGCTCCGCGATGGCGTCGATAACCACCACATAACGGTACTTCGGGTTCGCGGTGGCGCAATGAGCGCGGACTGTACTCGCAAGAATGAGTTTTTTTTGGGGAAAATCCCACGAGCGAATCAATTTAAAATAAGCCGCCCTCCACGACTTCAGCTCAAGTTTGGCGTACGTCACGTAATGATAGTTTTCTTTCCCGATGAAGTTTACTCGTCAACGACCCGCCGCTTGCAACCTGGCCGTTCTGCGCGCTTTTGGACGAGTTCTTATCAAGAGAATATCTTGACCATATTATGTTCTCGTGCTCTCAGATGAAAAGGCGCGCCACTTTATGAAGAGAATATATTGTTTGTGTTTTTGTGCCTCCAAACCAAAAGCGCGCCAATTCGTGTGCTTTTTCTTCTGCGTGTCATTGAGAAATTTTCCAGCTTCGAGTCAAGTCGTAAACCACGAATGACTGTGCGCAACATGGTGAAATATTTCGAGAGCATGACCGCTTCGGCGCGTGTTGGCTCGGCAAAACCAAACGAGTATCCAGAATGCAACAAAAGCTAAGGTATAAATAAACTACTATGATCGAATGGCAATGTATCAAAGGAAGCAACAGCCTTACCAAAGGAAGAATCGAGAATTTATCAAAGCATTAGTGGTCGAAAATACACCATCGTCATCATCCAAGGACACCACAAACGTCATCAGCAGAATTCGGCAGTCCAAATCACGCGAACTCCATCTGGCTGCCTACGAAGCTCGAAGAACCACCATGAAAGGCACGTCGGGTAATATCACGCTTTCTCCAACATCAAAAAACGTCAACCAGTCGCTCCATGTATCCGCGCCAACTTCTGTATCATTGCGAATGCGCAGTCCTGGCGCGTGCTATGCGGTATTTGTGACCAGGATTGAGAAGTCAAAGACTTATCTACTGGAGATTGAAAGGGACGAGCAATGCCTCCGACAGCTGATGTTTACAAACCGACGAGTTGAGGCGCTAAAGAGAGGAAACCAGGTAAACTTGGTTAAAGTGGACAGCATTTTTCGTAAGTGAAGAAGTCTGAGCGAATGCAGTGGCGTGTCGACGTCATCCACCACGTCACTGTTGTCTATCGATACACCCGTCAACAACTGTCAGTAACAAGATGGATAACAATGCCGCCTTTCTCTCCTTGACGGTTGTGGTCACAGTCATCACCACGTATATTACGGTCGGCAATGGGCGCGAGTTTCGTGCGCAGCCTGGACCACCTGACACTGGGCCTAACAATGCATTCGAACATGCTCTCCGGGGTGAAGTGGACAAGTGATTCCGCCGAATGGTTCGCTGCTCATTCGAATCTTTTCTGCAAGTCTTTCAAGTCGTCCGGCTCAAGTGGGCATCGCTTCACGGTCCTCTCATCGCACGCACAGGCCGCCCACCGAATCTCACGCTTAAGAAGAAACTTGTCCTCTGCATGCTATTCTCGGGCGATACGGATGGTGCTGAGGTAGCTGTATTAAGGATGGATAACATCATAATTACTGATTTCTGTATTTGGCCCATGTACAAATCTCTGTTGCGAAATTCAGATAGATGTGCCGAGGACCCACCTCGCACTGAGATTATCCTTATAAAGGGCCACAACAATGATGTAGGATTACTGTTTGTTAGAGATTCTCATTTTTGAACTCATGACGGGATCCGCTTCGTGCACATTTACGCTCACATCATTCAGGAAAATGTCAAATTTCCGGGAACCAAGGGTTAACTCTTTGTTATTATTTTATACTGATCATACTTTTGGTGCATTCTATAGTCGAGCGAGCGTGGAGCGTCGGAATCCAGCATGGCGACTGAAAACCATGCTGGGTATTAGGGTTGAGGGTAAAAGACTCGTCCCTACATCTGGTCCTACAGGTATAAGACCTACAGGACAAGCTAGCGGCAGTTGGTAACTAGAGGAGGTGGTGGATAGGTGCTCCTTAGACGGTCACGGACCACGATATGAAGGTCAGTTATTAATTATCTCTTTGTTATACAATCGAGGTTTACTAGGAAGAGCCAGCTTCCCTCTCATAGTGTGCGCCGTTTTCTGAACCTACTACACATAGATCTATTAACATAGGGGAAGGTGGATGATTTTCGTTTGATATCAAGTTGGTATACAACGGGATATTTGCGTTAGATATCGAGCCCTTAAACTCGTTGTAACGTTTTTCTGCATTTTTTGCATTGCTAATCGGTTAGCAATTGCATATAAATATATTTGGCATGAAGTGGTTGTAGCACTACTGACATCCAGTGGCACAAGCGGTTTAACATCAGCTTACCATACAGAGGCGAAACCATTATGAGCACCTTTAGAAGGGCGATACACTGTTCTTAGTTATTTCAATAACAGAAACCTATCCATGCGCTCTTCCGTAAGGAGTGGATTGCGCACCCCTAACGATACTGAAGTAGAACAGCCAAATCCACCGCCATTCTTCGGTGAAAACCGCCAATTTCCTCAATAGCGTCAAATAGCTCCAGAACATGGTCAGCTGACAAGTGAACTTGAAGCAGACCTGGCGCATCCACATGCCCATACAACTAACAAAAGCATACTTCAGTGACATAGTGAAGTACAGCAGACGTAACATTTTCCAATTCGTGGATTGAGCGGCTTCACATAGTGCTTCAGACAATGGGTTACCTCCTTTGCGCGTGCTAAAAGCCAAAACGCAATTCATGAAGTAAAACACGTTTTTCAGCCAGGAGCTCAGTTTCGCCGTCAGGATAGCTTAAGCACACACGTCCACTAACCATATCCTCAGGGTCATGAGCTTTGGTGCTTGTGCGCTTGTGAACATGTGAAAGTGGTAGAGTCTCCGTTTTGAGATCTATCACTTCATAGGGGAAAACTGAATTTTCTTTACGTCTCGCACTTACTGCTTCCATTAGTGCTGGTGGTTATACCTACCGCCTCTAGGAGTTGCTCTGTTAGGCTCATCATTTTGCAAATGTGGCTAAGGCCACGGGCATCAATATTCTTACGATCGTGGCGCTTGAGCGTTTTTCAAACATATTTGCTTAGCATCCATGTCGATGCATTTGGTGTCGGATACAGAAAGAAGATACTTTGGCAGGTTGGAATATTTTCTTGTCCATGGATAAAATGTACTTGTCGGATGTGACATTATTAATATATCACCATCTACCCCTCGCAAAATAAGTTCTGGCAACTTTGTCACATCATATGTCTGGATGCGTTGTTTCCGTACCTCAATTCTAAAAAGGCACAAGCAGCTATGTTGCCCCGCAATCTCTCAGCTAAATAACATTTGACATATACTCGAACATTGTATAGGACGGACTCGTGGCTACACAAAAATCTGAAATAGTACCGAATCTCATTCCCCCCCCCATATATAGCGTTTGGACCACTCGAATTTTCTTGGGACGTGAGTGCGCTACTTAAGGAGGTGTGACTGTACTTGTAGACGAGGTGGAAGAGTTGCTCAGGAGTAGGCAAAACCGGAGCAGCGTACATAAACGGCATTGCGCGAATGGTCCTTGGCATAATGTGTACACACTACCTGGGTGGAAAAATGAAGCTGTGGTTCTCACGGTTCGAAGGTAGGTACTTTGTAGGCAAAACTGACCAATCAGAGGATACCTTCGGTTTGCCTACAAAGCCCTTTTTTCACACGTTTGCCTTCAGCGAGAATCGCTGAAGGCAAAAACGAGCAGTTGTAGGTATTTTTGATTGGCTGATTTTTTCTTGGAAGCACCCAATCGGACTTAGTTAAAGATAAAAGATACATGTAGCTGATGATCCGCACAAAATACGAGCTTCTTTTACATCATTGGCTTAAATCGAGTCTGTGCGCACTTTGCCGAATGCAAAAGGTTCTCACGGTTGGAAAGTCGTAGATACGCGCTGATAGGCTAGTTTTGCCTACCTTCAAAGTACCTACCTTCGAACCGTGAGAACACTATTGGCAGCAGATTTATATTTCCTCAACAGATCTCGGTTATAAAATTATACAGGCACTTTCACCCAAAACTCACAAGACATGGATGACACTGTTTTTTTCTACCGATATCCCTTTTTTTTTGAAAGATCGGCGTGTCTTCTCTAACTTGGTTGGTTAGGAGCCTCTAACCGAGCACAGAGGTGGACTTTTCCCTAATCAACGCGAACCGATGAAGAGAATATAAATCAGTAATATTATTTTATTAAAAATATAAATTTTAGTTTAGTTTATTTAATTTAAAATTATTTAGTTTTAAATTTAATAGAATTTTATCGAGAACATTATAGTAGAAATGTTGCAGTAAGTTATCTTTGATATTTGATTTTTCCATCCGTGTAGCAAGTTCTTTGTTGCGTTCTCTCATTTGAGACACATCCATCATGTATGCTGCATGTTTGGTGCGAGGTAAAGACTTATCAGCGATCTTTACTGACGATATGAAAGATTCGATCGCGAAAGTTTCTCGCTCTTCATTCAGCGCTTCATCGTCCAGTCGAATGTCATGCTCATCGGCTTGAGTACTGTGATCCACAGCAATCCCCGAGGTTTTGTTTATGGCAGGGTTCGACTCAGCGCTACAGCGTGCCGACACAATCACAATAGTAAGGAAGCAGAGAACAGACTTGTGCATTGTTAGTAGTAAATGGTAGTCTATTTAGTCTTATGTACTATTAGCTACAATAAATGTAAGTATTTCTGCCCTTATATTCTCATATCTTGTCGTCGTCCGCTCGTGATCTAATAATAATGCGGTCTGGCGCTCCATGAGATTTCAATCCACTTCCAAAAAGCACTCCAAGCATAGTTGTAACTGCATTCCTTGTATTCGCAATCCAGCTCTTGACTTCTCATATTCTATGACGGCCTTAATCTGCTCCATCGTCTTCTTCCAAACAAACTATGTATATTGAAACTGGTTCCATTGTTCACTTTGGAACACCACTAAGTTTCGAATTCTCCAAATGCAGGTTAACCCAATTGAGCAGATTGCCCACAATAATCGTTCCACTTGTGTTATGCACTCTCTTGCTTGTTTATCACATCGTGCCAATATCCGCTTCTCGAATTTCGTAGCAATTGGTGGCGCCCGTCTCTGAGCCACAAATTCCTGAAAAGATAACACTGTCACATGCGGAACCACCTATCCATGCCAATAACTAATAAGCCGGGCCCAAAAAGATAGGGCCCGCTTACACCCCCACACAATATGTTTGACCCCTTTCCCCTCTGTCTTGCACTCTTTATCGAGGCGGCAGGCGTTATCGACCTCATACCCAGGATAATAAACATTCAGCTGGTGTGTGGCTGCTCGATACACGACCCAAGTCTGATAGTCCGTCAACATGTTGCCATGTGTCCAAAGTTCCTTGATTGATTGTTCTTGCGCTTCGTGTCCCCAGTCCTCGTATTTGTTTTTGTTATCCCATGTCTTCAGGACTACATCCAGTGACTCTGCTATGTACTTGAAATACATCACTCGAAATGAACGCCGGAAGTGTTGTTGCATGGAGCTCCTGCGTTTGTCTCCATACATTTTCCACGGGAAGTAGTTCACCCTCGGATTTGCCTTGAAGTATACAAATTCCGTTTCCTCGTCGTCCTGATCCTGTCCCCGCTTCTGTTCCGGCTCCCGCTCGATTGTCCACAGAAATCCATCCTGTGCTTGTCACTAGGTCCATTCCTCTCCAGTGATGACGTCTCGTCCTCTAATCCGTCCCTTCTGCGCAGTAGTCCAGTGTGGTGAAGCGATCGGAAAATATTGGGACTGAAGTGGACCACACATGACCGTTGATTGGTGACGAT
>MIQA02023751.1:0-35119 GCA_001887855.2 Sclerospora graminicola
CTGTGGTAAAGCGATCTGAAAAATGTTGAGAATAAGGTGGACTACACATGACCGTTGATTGGTGACGATGGGAACACCCATCAAGATGAGACAGTTGATGGGTGGGACAGGCTGATCGCATATACGACGAAAAGGTGGTAGACAGCGGGCTTTCGTAATGTGAAGGGATAAGCCAAGTACCGTTACTACGCCCGGTCCCGGATACTAATGGAACGGCGAAGGTCACGATCCCGATCGGGATAACGCGTATTAAGTGGAGTTCACGTGGACGTATATGACGAGATCGGCTGAGACAAATTGGAGATACAGCAGCAATGACGAAGTGACATATCAGAAACAGTTATCGGGACGAGCTATGAACAGTGCAGATGTTGAAGTTGGATGTGATACGAAGTTCCGGCCCGATCGGCCGAGCCATCTAATTCTGCCCCAGAATACGAAGATCAGGTACAGAATAGAACGGGGTATGTGGAGTGGCGAGCCGTGCGAATAATACCAAGTTAAGGCAAGCGATGAGAGTCGATGGATCTGTCCAGAAATGATGTAAGAAGGTCCGATCAGGCCCGACTTCACGAGAACTGCTGAGTCGGTGCGATCTTGGTACCCCGACAGGGGATGAAGGTCGAGAATATGGTCGAGTGAGCAGGCAAAGTCGTTGTGATGGTAACCCGGAGGTGTTTCGAAGTGATCTGGGGCTGATCGCCCTGATCACTGCCCGATCACTCGGCCGATCGCTGTGCTGATCATGATCGGAGCCGATCGGCCCCAAACCGGCTTCCAGATGTGAAGGTAGATGGAGTTTTGAGTTAAGTCGGGTTGGATGTGAGGCGAACAGTGTCCGAGAGGCAGATCTCGAGCGGTTTTCAGGCTGTTTATCGAGAGATCAGGATGGTTGAAGATCGCCATAGAGTTTGACCATAATCGGGTCAGAAGTGGTACGGATCAGTTTGAAGGTGCAACAAAGATGGGTAAGGTGGTACTACGCAACCGTGCGACAAAGCGAACAGGATCGAAGAATGAGGCAGGCACATGAGTGGTGTACGGTACACTAGGTATAGGACATTGCATATATAATAACAGGTTTTGATTTTCCCCCTAAGCAAAGAGTCGCTCCGCCACGTGTCGCGGTCATTGGGAGCACAGGGTTAACTAGTCCCCTCTTGCTCAACTTAATTCCCGGTTAAGACGCGCTTAGACGCATTTTGGCTTACCGGAAGGCCCCCGACGGGTTTGTTTAGGTGATCAAACCTCACCCCCCACGCGCACGTGTTTGGAACACGTTTTTAATATTGGAAAGGTTTTGTGGAGATAACGTTTGTGGATTACTGTGGAAGATCGTGGTTTGATCGCGTTTTCTTGGTTTCTTGTTGTCTCTCACTCTCATTGGCTGGCCTGATCGGACGAAGTTTCCCGATCAGTGCCTAGATACTGAAGTTAAGTATCGACCCCAACCCGTTCTCCGGTGAAGATTTCCACCCGAGGACACCCCCGTCTCGAGAAGGTCATCCCCTCCGACCTGATCAAGATCATCGTTTTCGTCACTGAGTCCACCTGAGTGAGTGTAACCACCCCCGATCAACGGGTACACAAGGTGAGATTAAGTTGAATATGGATCCTATCGCACATGACGACCGGTCAGATGACCGGGAAGATCAGATCAGTCACCATAATGGTGATTCATCCGATTCTGATGGCGATCAGGATCAACGGAGTACCCCCTCCGATAGTTGGTCGTCCGGGCCAGTGGGTATCCGGATTCCACCCAAGACTTCCGTCATGGGTTTGGAAATCGGCTCCACCACACCTCTGTCGTCTTGGGACTCTGAGGGGTTGGACCTACCCATCTCTGTTTCCTGGTCCGATCGAGGATCGTCTTTCTTTTCTTGGTCGATTCCTAGGTGTTCTTGTTGCTTGCGTAAATTCGTCTCGGCTGCTAACTTTATTTCCTCCATGCTCGTGAATGTTGATTTAGCTAGAGAAATACCCTTAATCTTATTTTGTGTGATAATTAAGAAACTTACCTTCTTTAATGTATCGATAGTCGCCGTACATGCTCGCATAGGATGTCCATCCATCCCACACCTCATGCATTGTCGCCTTCCCCGCATTGTGGGATGCTCCACTACTATCATCGTGTCAAACCAAGAATTCGAGAAATTCCTTGTAGAGCCGCCGGACTTGAGTCCGTAAAGAAAGTGAGCTCCCATTCCGTTGATGTCGAGGAGAATGGACCTCCTTTGTCCAAATCTTCGACATGGAAGCCTATTCCAAACACTTCATGTAAACTGCCATAAACCTTCACTAGGTCAATAGACCGTGTGATGTTCTTCAGGATACGTGTGTACGTTCCATGTTGTTGCAAAAGTTCCCCATTTGCATCAAGCTGTTGGTCCCATGCCGTCCCCGTTTTACGAATGAAAGAAATTTTAGGTACAATAGCAAAAAAACTGGAAATATTATTGGGAGCCCCTTTAAATTTCTATCAGTTAATAATATCGTAATAGCACCAGCTAAAACAGGTAAGGTTAATAATAAAAGAAGGGACCCACCCCCTTTTTGATACGTGCACACCCCTGTACCATTAAGTAGGTACAGCGTACCGAATAGAATGAAGAAATATCAATATGACATGCGCACAGGTCCGTCATTTTTAACCGTCTTTGCAGCCAAAGGGAGTGCAACGATTTCTTCTCAAAAGCTGACAATATCTTCTCTGTATTTGACGATGTTTTGTGCTAATCAGGCATTCAAAAAATGATAGACTTAAGGGGTGTAATCACCAAAAATGCAAAAGCTAAGAGCTGCGAGGGCACTGTCAAGTAACCAATTAAGGCACGTTATTGAGCCAAAGCTTCTGCTCTTTCCTCTTATTTTTATGGAGTCGATACGATTTAATGCTTTTATTACCTAATTGTAACTACTTTTTGACCCTTTATTGTATGAACCACAATCCTCTAGACAGCCAACCCGCTTCTCATATGACCACAAAGTTTGTTTAGTTATAACTAAATTACTAGGGATTTTGGGCCCATCTAAGTCAATTTTGTTTAGTAGCATTCTCGTCAATTATAAAGCAACATTGCAGCAACAATTTGGGTTATGATTTTTCAGGAGGTAAAACTGCTTCTGGCGCAAGCCTAACTATGCTTATTTTTTGGTTTAAAAATTGAACTTAGATTTGGTTCAACTGCATCTGGTTCTGGAGAAAAAAATAATTGGAAGAACGAATCATTATGGGCTCCTTATGTATTATGCTTTATAATAGATTGCTGGCTGGTCTTTCAATGTATGCAAGCAATCTAGCTACCAGTAATTCTGAACCAAGAGAGAGCCACCAAAAGTCAGGGCTTTTCCGTATTGAGAATAAAAACATTTAAGTCGTATGATCTTGTCGTGTTTCTATCTATAGTTTGAACAATTGCGTCAGGAAGATTTATACAAGTTGAAAAGTGTTCAAAAATATAATGATTATGCATCAGCTAAGTTTTCTTAACCTGCATCAATTTTCTTACGATCTCTTTTAATTCAGCAAGGCGTCTTCAGATATTAGCGGGATCGAGATGCAGGAAGCCCCCGCCAAATACAGCTCTGCGAAGCTGCTCTGCTTATGACTTTGTACGTTGTACCTACTTAATGGTACAGGTGGTGTGCACGTATCAAAGGGGGTGTGCACCTAGTGGGTCCCTAAAAGAAAAGCTGTAATAAGAATAGACCAAACAAATAAAGGTAATCCATGAAAACTTAAACCAGGAAACAAATTTTTCTTATGCAAATTGGTGAGTACATGGTCGAGACGGTGAAACGGCACTTTGACACCGTCGAATTTTTCTGCAATTGTACGTGTAAGAAAATGGAAATATAACGCATGATTAGCAGCGTTGTAGCTGATTGTTTTGACCTGAGCAATCATTGCCCAGAGTTCCTTGGTCCCTTTACCCTTCGCCGTAGCTGCTGTTGAGATACTCTCCTGTATGCTGCGCGTGTTGAGAAATGCCTCTTTTATCGGGCTTTCGCCCTTCAAGTCTAGCACCAAGCAGCCTTCCACCTGGGCCCGTATAGTTTGTACTAGCCGTACTTGCTCACCGAATGACATAATTCGCTTGATGAATTGTGGCATCTGACGCGCCAGAATATTTCCTTCTACCGAACCTTGGACTATTTTCCACTCTTCCTTGGTTCCCTCTCGACATTTCAAAGGCACATTTTTCCATACATTTGTTCACATACTTTACGCAATGATTCAATTTTTTCAGGCTTGTATACCGATGTCTTGAAAAGAGAAACGGTTTTTGCACTAGCTCCGGTTGAGATGAGGAGGTCGTCTCACCCTTCACTTTTTGTGCCCATCCAACTAATGGTGTCCCACTCGGGGTGGCACCTTTAACGTTCTCCTGGCCGAGAATTTTCCACAGAATGGTTTCCAACTTCAAATTCGATTTCTGGGCCGTGTATACAGCATGCATGACTCGTTGTTTCCAGACCCCCCATTCTTCTTTTTTCTTGACCACTATCACCTCGAAAAGCTCCAACATCCGTTCATTTCTTTAGGCTTTAATTTAGGGAGCCGTTTCGCAATAGGTGATAGTCGGGATATAGGACCCTTGACCTTCACACATGGTTTGTTAAACAATTCTTGCATGAGATCAGTCCAGGCCTGAACTCTCGTCTGTGAGTGCGGCGCCTGGGTGAGTCCATTCATTGGAGCTCGTGCCATCTGGTCCGCTGTGTATTCGGGTTGACTCTTAACTTTTGGTACTTCCCGAGATTCTTGCAAATTTGTTTCCGCAGCCGGATTCGATGCTTCATTCTTCTCCGTCCCTGTCCACTTCTTTTGGACACTACCACCCTCCTGTCGAGGTGGGACCATCCTCTTGCTTTATGGCTAATGAGTCCTCATGCGAATTCATCGGCTCATCATTCTCCCCACTGTGTGAGGATGCAACTGACGTGCTAACTGCCTGGTTAGCACCGAACTGCCGTCTCTCCCCACTCTCTATGCGTTGAATGTGAACCTCCCCTATGGGACTCGTGTTCACTCTCCCACCACCCTCCCTCGGTACAGGAGCGGCGTTAGTGGGTGAATTTTCTTGTTTAGGCAATACCAGTACTGAGACCGGTATTGGTTCTGCCTCTGACTGGCTATCAATCGTCAGCTCCTGGGAGTCGGGGACTAAATATTCCCTTTGCATCTGCGACGCAGAGGTCTGCCTGCCGAGGCGTATTCCTCCTTCGTAAGATGAGGGTCCGGTGGATGCCCGGTCCCTGGCCCGGGGTCATCCATGGGTGTAGTGCTACGCTGATAAGCTTGCTTAATAGGTTAGTCCAATTCGCTTCAATCCGTGTGCGGCTGAGATTGTAAATTCGGAACTATTTTTTTCCAGCGAATGTAGATAACGTAGTTTATTGCCGACATCGGAAAATTGCCGTCTCATGGGTCCTAGCCAACCTTGTTCCGGAAATAGGTGGTGTGATGGATCTCATTGGCTGAAATTTTTTTCAGCAGTTTCCTGCCGGATGAATTGGACAGTTTGTACTTAATATTTGTAAACTGCTGTCGTGAAGGAACTATTTTGGGTAAACTCAATATAGTGCAAAATAGTCTTGCACACGGACGGTTGGCGGCTTTTTTTTACTACGTGGAAGAAATCCGAAAGCCACGACGCAAAGTGGCGCAGCCTCATCTGGGCTGAAGAAGATCCGTGCTCATCGTAGTAGAGACCAATGTACCACCCCCTTCAGTGACAAAAAATGGACTAGCAAAAAATTGATGCAAGGTGTTTCATGCATAAATTTTATCGAAACAATGTTGATTTTAAACATGAATAGTTAGTAAAAATGACGTGTGGATCAGATAGGGCTTGGTTTAATCTTCTTGTTGTATCTTGTACATACGCTAAAATCGAATTCCTACCTATAATACGGGGATTTTACTTAGGAGTCCAAAAGTCAGCAATTAACTGCTGTTTTACGTTAGAGTCAAACAGATATACCTCACATTATTCACACCCACCATATATTATATCCTGCACAAATTAGTACGTCATAAATAAATTTATTTTAGCAAGATGTTTGGACATTGTGGCAGCTCAGGAATGATTGGGCTCCAACTGAGCATTTCGCACTTGACCCCTAAGGCCCACAACGATCACGAAGACTGTCATGTACATAATAGATTTGCGGAGGTAAACTCAGATTCTATCCATATAGGAAATTTGCTATCTATAAATACTTGCACTTGGTCACCGATTCAATTTTTACAGTCTTACATCATACCAACACGTGAAGTAATATTATTAGCCAAAATAGGTAACTATTGCTTTTTTACTCATAAATTTCACCTGGTACCACGGTGTGAATAATGTGAGTTATATCTGTAATTGAACGAAGTACATGTACCCGACATATTAGTTATTCTATTCCTTGCACCACTAGCATCATACAAGAATGAGAATGGATTCGTGGTCCAAAACTGCCCTTCATGTGGAGTGGGACACATCAGATTCGAGACCTTGTCCAAGTGCCGGTATGCTAAACAATAGTGACACAAGATTGAACGAAAAATTGGTGTTTGGCACATTGGTGTTCCTAGATCGTAGAATTCCGGAACACCTCCATGAGTTGTTCTGAAATGAGAACATTTAACCCAATAATAAATGTATCGTACACCACCCTATGGGACTTACGATCCTGACCATATGGTCACATGTTTGACCGATATTGCCTTCAATTAGTCTTCGCAAAAACCTGACAACCTTTACTGTCCTTGTGATAACCCTGGTCGGGTCAACATTGCCGGTCCGTCCGGACATCCGGACCCGATCTCGGTCCCGATCTTACTCGGCCTACCAACCAAAAATGCCACGTAGTCCGGTAACCGTCAGCTTCTTTCAATTTCAATGGTGGTTGGTCGGTGTTCTTGATCGGCCATAACGTTCAGATGCACGATCGGTAGGCTTAGCCGGTCGGCCATGTCTACTAGCCAGCCTGACCGGCTCAAATCGTCCGAAACATCAATGATCAGTCATAGTACTATCCCACAGTCATAATCAAATCACAATCTTGGTCCATTGATATATCAAAACTAATATTTTAGCACTTGAGTCGATCCGGCCCGACATTCTAACCATGGACGGCAACCTATCCTGGGCGGGTCAGACAGCAGCCCATTCTAACCATATAATCCTTGATCCGATCTGATAACGGTGACTTCCACAATATCTCCACATATTTTCAACCTGACCCCGTTCTGGTGTATTCGCTTTCAATAATTCCTTTTGAAACGTGAACACCCGCGGGGGGCCCCAGATGACTGACTGTCGGAGGGGGTACTCCGTCCATTCACGCCTTGGTCCGAGCCAGCATCAAGCTAGCGGGACCGGTCACTTCCATCACCTTGGCCGTGACGAATGGGATGATCCATATTATGTAAAGTTCACCTTGTGTACCCGTCAGCACTGGCGGTTACGCTTTCTTGGTGGACTCGAGGGCGAAAAGTTAAAAACCGGTAAAATAGGTGGACGAGGGTTAGGACTAGGGTTGCTCTTGGGCGAAAATCTTCACCGGAGAGTGGACTGGTGTTATACTTGAGATTTGTATACCGCAGAGGCTGGACCGAGAGTAATCGATCGGGGCAGCTGGATAGCTTCTGGCTGACCTAGCTCCGAGCATCCGAATCACCTCGTCTAGTCTGTTTCCATGCTTTGTACTGATCCAGGACTTGCGGGTGTTCTCGAACGCCCCCGGCAGCTGTCATCCTGCGTCTGTCACGGGCCGCTAGCTTGGACCAACATTCCTACCAATCAGGTAAATAGATTTACTTTTCATCAGTCCGTTAATTCCGGAACCACTTCACCACAGCCGCCCCTGAGTCTTGACGCAGCCGCACAACAGTTGAGGCACGATCTCAATACGTATTCATCTTACACCATCCAACGTTTTCATGACCTGCCCCAACGAACAAAACACGGACTCGTCGCCGGCTCGTTCTCCGAGACCAGCTAGGCTACCGGTAGGCTGCCAAAGTGCGCGATTCTCCGGTCTCGGACGCCGTCCAGGTTAGCTGGAGATAGCGAGCCTGAGAAACCAGATCACTGTTTTGACTGCTCAGGTGGCTGCCCTGTAGAAGGCGAACACCGAGCTGTCATTAACCGTTTGATTGGCTGACCAGCGAGCGGATGAGGCCAATGTCCGGGAGGTACTCGCAGCTCTAAACTTCCAAGACCACTGTGGTCAATTGGAGAATGAAGCTGCTGACCTTGTTTGGGAGAGGGACCGATACAAGCTGCTGTCTGAGCTTATCGACTCCCTGTGCACCCTGTACCAAAAGGCGGTATCCACCGTTGTGTCCCAACGTAAGTGCGACCACGCTTGACCCGGTTCGTTCCTCGACTGCTCACTCTATATGTTCTATGTCCCTGCAGGAAACCGCATCATGTACTTCCACACATTGATGCTCGTGTCTTCCCAGGCTTCTCGAAAAGTAACGAAGCACTAAGAGCAGTATATCCAACTCTCTCAGCGATTGGAGAAATCGAAAGTAAGCTTGGGCCAGCTGGAGCGATACTGAATCCACCTCTCGCAGAAACTGGAGCAGTACAAGAACCATCTGGAGCTATCGACCTCCAAGCCGCTCGAACTTAAATTCCAGATCCAGGAATATGAAGAGGCACATGCCAAGGCCCAGTCGAATGTGGACAAATCCGGGAAAGTAGTTTCCGACCTCCTGAAAAGTCGGACGGACTCCTTGTCTGCAATAAAGGCTGAGACCGGCTGGCAAAGGCAAATGCCAGGGTGACACGTCTGATGCTGGGCCCCACGCCTATCCGACGCGCCCTCCGGAGTCTTCTTGACCTGACCTTCTCCCGTGGTCTCGGCTCCGATTCCCTTGCCATGCTTACCGTTGTCTACTGACTCTGGTGCCGGCGTCGACTCATCCGAGGGGAAGGCGTCCGCCTCAGACTTGGAGACTGTCGATGCTGGAGTAACCACACGCCTCCGGATCTGGGATGCTTCCCGGGACCCTAACCCTCCACCATACCAGCCAACCTAAAGCTGGCTTCCTTACCATCCCCCGACAAGCCGAGGAAAACGCCGGTCCAGCAGTATTTCGTCGCTCCCCTCTCAGGTGGCCCCTAAACGGCCCAAGCAGTCTTTCTTGTTGGCGAAAGTGTCGAAGATCTGGGATGACGACGAGCCGGGCTCCACTCCTGATCCGAACTCGACCGCTTCCGACCCGCCGGCTTCCAGAGGGTTGCCCCCTTGTAACCATGTCCGAAAATTATTGTCTAGCTCTCCACCCTCTCCGGTTTTTCTTGGCATTTCCCCTCATGATCCCCGATAATCATCCACCGCTTCCCCGGAAGAGGAAGAGAAGTCAGGCCTGCTCAAGGTGGACAACGACGAGGTCCTTACCGATGACTTCGAAACGTCACCTCATCGGGACGTCTTCAGGATGCATGAGCCGGCCCCAAGCATGGACAGATCTGCGGAATCAACCGACGAGTCCAAGGAGTCGATCGAAGAGCCCCCCCCCTGGATTCCTCATCGGAAAACCTTGAGCACTTCCGAACTAAGTGCGGCTCGTGCCTGGTTCGCGGTCTGGCTGAAAGGCCTGCGTATCGCTGATCTCACTGGCAGCCGTGTCCCTCGATGTTTGTCTCGTCCAACGTTGTGGATACTTCCTTCCTTTTCCCAGCCACCCCAGGTTTCGGATTGGCGTACTGACCTTCAATCCTAAGAAGCAGATAGAAGCGGTCATGTCTTTCGAGCCGTGGACCGTATTGATGACGGATATGCCCGATATGGTCTTACCCCACACCGGCTGGTTCGCAGGTTTTCGTCGTGCGTATGCGGAATTCCTCTCCCGCCATTGTTGGGCTCTTTGGTAGTCCACTCACTTCCTATTCATTTCAGCTGGATCCCAGCGTGATGATCCCGTTCTGGCTGGATACCGTGTCCGACGTAAACAGCGCCGCAACCAAGCGGCTGAAGGCTGGGCCAGCCTATGTACCCTCGTCGTCGATGGAATCAAAGCCGGACTGCATATTCATTTGTCCCAAGATGTTACACATGGCTAACCGTAAGGTAGAGAAGAGAGGTGATCCAGCCGAGGACGGAACCTGGTATTCAGGACTAGATGATCCCATTCGCGCTACTACGCTCCATGTCTGACTTGACGAGATCGACCGGGAGGATCCGTGGCGTAACCAACATCGACAAGACCTCGACCACCATCCTGGCCTCCGGGTGTCTCGACTCAGGAACAAGTTTTGTTATACTGACCAGTGATGATCTGCACCCGACCCCAGGGCTAGCATTTTCCGTTTGTTTTAGTCTGCTCCATTCTACCCATCGATTCATTGTTATTCACTTTCCTAATTTGTTATTCGTTTCATCATCTATATCGAAGCGATCTTTTTCCTACTTCCCATTTCTCTGCATAACCCAACCACGTATCCGTCTTCATTACCCCATAACATCTTGCCGAGTTCTGATTGGCCAATTTTCGACCAAATTAATTCCTGTCCACCATTTGATTTGTCGACTAATATCGGCTAATCTGGCCTGATCCGCTGTACGACAACTGGTTACCTAGTCTTCTAGTTCAGCCCCACCTTCTTCATTAAACTGCATGACTTCAAAAAGTTCCGTCGCGCTCGCTGGCGGTCGTAACCCTTCATCAGCGACCCACAATTGAGATCCAGCTCATACACCCACGATGGTTCGTCGTAGTTTTCCCACTGTATCAAAAATTCTCTGTAGGCTCGGCCAAATCTGGTATTCCGTCCAGATCGAACACCCAAAATCATTTCCACTTCATTATCATCTGGGTCTAGCGGTGTGTCCCAACTATCTTCGGGCTACAAGGCTTCGTCAAAATCGAACCTGTCGTTCCCTGATACTAGGCGCGTACTCGGGCGATCTGGGAAATGTTTTACCAGTTTCAGGTTGAAAATGTGAACTTTTGGAAAAACGTTGTAATCAGTGCCTGTCGTAGCCAACTTAACGGCGTCCTCTCCGACCAGATCTGGTACCCAGAAAAGCCCATGCCACATATGGGCCAACTTCCGTGCATAACCTCCTTGAATCGATCCAGGTATACCCATACCTAGGAGTCTGGTTCTATACCGTGTTCCATGACCTGGTTATTGTTCCGACCGACGCGGTTCTGCATGCCTTGTCGGAGGCATTTGCTCACTAGCTCACGTGCCAGGGAGTAATGACGTTGTACCCCCATCCTCCAACGAAGAGCGTCTCGATCACGGCTTCAGGTATATGCTATTGGGATCGAGGCTTCCACGGTGGATCAAGGATCCCATCCATACGCTAAATAAAAAGGGGTGTCTCCCCTTACCCGATCGTACGATGAATTAATAGCAAAGACCACCCTTTCGGCGTATTCATCCGAGTCGTGCTGGTCGGCCTCCACCACATACATCTTAATGCCCCTAGTCAAGATCTACACCGTTCTTTCGGTCTCCCCGTTCGCTTGTGGACGATAAGCCATGGTTGCGCTCTGTTTCTGCCCCAAAATTTTATTCAAATATCGAAACACATCTGCCATAAATCCAGTTTCCCTATCGTTCCTGATGACCTCGCTTGCCCCGAAACGTCTTATCACGAATTCTTCATAACCCTGAACCACCTGCTGCACGGTACGGGTGGAACTGGCTTTGGCTATGACCAGCCCTGTAAACAAATCCGTCCAGATCAACAGTTCGGTATATCCATTTCGAGATTTAGGTAAAGATGGGATGTGGTCCATCGCAACGACTTGAAAAGGATAGGTGGCTTGTATGTTTCTAGGTGACCGCCCTTTAATGGACGTGGACCTTTCCCTGTCTCACAATGCAGACAACTTCCCACATAAGCCTGCACACTGCGATAGAGGCCTCTCCAGTGGAAATGTGCTCTGATCTTATGATATGTTCGTCCGATGCCCTGATGTCCTCCTTCCAAACTTACGTTATAGTCGTAGAGGAGAGCTGCCTGCATGGTAGTCGGTACGACTAACCGTCCGGACTTATCCCTATCGACCTCCTCCTGGTCAGCATCTCGATAGAAAAATTACAGTCCATCCTCATCCACTTCATAGTCTGGGGCCATCTTAAAGCACTCCTTGGCGTGCTCTGCACTCAATTTTTCCACTTTTCCATTCGGAAACGCTTTAAGGTTTATCATCCACTCCTCTTCATCATGTGCTTTGAGGATCCGTTCTACCTGCAGACGCCACACTATCCCTTCGTTCCTTACTTCTGTAGGTGACGAGTTGGCGGACAGTGAGCGGCGCTTCTGCGACCGGGTGACAGCGCTCACCCAAATCACTTCCTCAGCGTCAGTCGGTCGGATAAGATCGGGTAATCGATTGAACTCCACCAGATCTAATAGCAAGATTGGATCAGAAGCCGTGATTCCGACTTGGTCTCGAATGGCCAGCATGGCCAGATGGTCTGCACTTTTGTTCTATTCTCTTTTAACATGTAGCATTTCATGCTCTGGCCATTTCCTCAGGGCCGACATGACCCAATCATTCAACAGTTTTAGTCGGGGAGCCTTGCAGTCTGTCTCCCCAGTGATTTGTCTGATCACTAGATTGGAGTCACCACATATAATAATCACCCCTGTGTCTGGTCGACAAGCAAATCTAACAAAGCAGCAATCCCCGGTATTCCGCCTCATTCACTGTTATACCAGGTGTGATTTCAGAGGCTGCGGCGACCACTTTCCACTCAGAAAGTTTCCACAAGATGGCACTGTAAGCGCCCACTCCCTTCTTGACGCTAGCTGACCCGTCGAAGCTTAGAACAATCGGTTCCTCTATAATTGTCGGTGGCGGGAGTGTGATGAATTGTAGTGGTTGCTTCCGGGGCGCTATCGCTATTAGCGCTTCCTCCACTTCTGCCCTTGGTGTGATGCTGGCCGCTGATGTACCCAGTATCTCTTCTTCTCGTTTAGTCCACTTGATCCCTTCTAGCGACCACTGGGACAACAGTGCAGCCCATCTCCCCAGTCGGCCATCAATTCCGTTTGCTGTTAGAAGCCATGACAGGGTCGACCGTCTGGATATCACTTAAATACGGCGGAATACCAACATCGTGTAACACACATCAAGAATCCGTAGTAACGCCAAAACTTCTTTATCCACCAGCCCATAGTTCACTTCGTTAGTCTTCAGAGTCCGGCTGGTGAATATCACAGGACAATACACTCCATCATGATCCTGCACTAGGGCACTTGAGATAGCCCGCTTGTTAGCATAGATGATGACCACGGACACCTTATCAACATCGAAGTGCTTCAGAACCGGTGTGGTCGCCAACTTTACTTTCTGCATACCGAAGGATACCATCGCCCTGGTCATGTGATCGTCTGACCGGGTAGCATTGGGGTTGAGGAGCCGGCTGCCTGCTTGGGCGGACGGGGACAGCTCGTCATTGGACGAAATAGTTGGCCCGGTCAGCATTTCATTGCTGATATTGATGGCGAGGCCAGCTTCTCATTGGCTGATATGGCTGACCCGATCAGCATTTCTCCTTGCCGATCCTTCCCTCTCAGCTTGTGGTAATTCACCCCCCTTAAATCATACAAAACAGCATCATAGACAGCGAAGTCTTCAATAAAACGACTGTAATAGTTCAAGCTGCCCAAAAAGGATTACATGGCCTTAAATGACCACGGGAAAGGCAGATTACTCAAAGACCCCAGATCTTTCGGAATTGCTTCCAGTCCAAAAATCAAAACCTGGTGACCCAAATAGGTCACCTTAGTTTTTCCCCAGAAACTTATCACCACACTAATCGAGATGTTCCACTTATCACAGGTAATCATCAACTTATCTACTTTTTCACATAATAAATCCCAGGAAGTAGCCGTCATAAGAATATCATCGATGTAGGGACCGCCTCCCCAAAACCGAAGGTTTTCGGTCGGGGTCGCCTTTGGTGAACACTTCACCGACCAGCGCGGGATCTTGGTATGCCTTAATCTTGAAATGCCCATACAACGCGTTATTTATTAGCTTCTGGTAAATCTGCGTGGCATTTTTTAGGCCAAATGGCATCCGGTTCCACTCGAACAAACCGAAGGGCGAAACAAGCGCAGAGATTTCCCGTGCACGGTCGGTCATAGAGACCACCCAAAATCCACTAGCCATGTCCAACGAGCAATACCATAAAACGTTGTCCAAAATCTCCAGCAAGTCGTTAACTAGCGGCATCGGGTAAACCATAAACTTAGTTTACCAGTTTACCAATCGGTAATCAATGCACAACCTAATACCCACCCCGTTCTTCTTTATAAGGATTACGATAGGTGCGCCCATGGCGAGGTGGATGTCTGGATGATTTTGGTGGCCAGCATTCCTTTAATGGGCTCCGACAGCTTTTCCCGATACTTGGGGATGGCGACCCTTCGGCACCTTTGCGCTACCGGCTTTGTGTTACGCACACTGATGTCGCATATCGCCCCATGGTATTACCTGGGCCATGTATCCTTTTCGATATGATATCCTTTAGCCTGCTGATCTCCTCTGGAGTGTTCACGTCTGGGTCCCCAACCTGTAGATCGGCCATAATAACTGCTGGCGGGCAGGGAGTCACCTCAGGTAGCACTGTCATCTGATCTTCCATGCCTTCGACATACAGGTCCCCCCATCGTAAATGCAGACCTGGTCGGCTTCAGTCTCGGTCCCAACCGAACTTTTGTCTTGCACCCAATGGGTCTTCGCTAAACCAGCTGCATCATTCGTCTCCGATCTTTTGGCCATACCGTCTGGGAGGGGTTCCGTCCAACTACACTCGGGCAGACCTGGTCAGCCTTGGCTAATTCCGACTCCAGGTCAGGTGGTCCCCCACCTGGTCAGCATCGGTTAATTCCGAAACCGAGTCAGGATTAGTCGATCCAGCGTCATCCTGCTCGCAGGGCAGGCCAGCATCAGAGGTGGCCGAACATGTGACTCCGACCAGCTGTTCACTCGTCTTAGTCGGTGTGGGCAAAACCAGTTTAGCTACTGGGCCAGGATCTCGGTCGGCATGCTCAGCCTGATTCGATTCGGCGATGACCGAGAAGGCGTCCGGTTCTCTGGTTTGGCCACCATGTTGTGGTGTAGTCGCTCTCAGATTCCTTCTGAGATGCGAACACCCACGGGGGGACCAGATGACTGACTGTCGGAGGGGTACTCCGTCCATCCAGGTCTTGATCCGATTTGGCATCCGGCCGGCTGGATGGGTCACTTCGATCACCTTGGTCGTAACGACTTGGATGATCCATGTTCGAAAAGCTCACCTTGTGTATCCGCCAGTACTGGCGGTTGCGCTCTCTTGATGGACCCTAAGGCGAAAAGTGAAAAGTCCGTCGAATAAGGAGACGAGGGTTAGGACAAGGGGTAGCTCCTGGGCGGGAATCTTCACCGAGCAGCTGGATTGACAATATACTTGAAGTTTGTATACTGCGAAGGCTGAACCGAGAGTAGTCGATAGGTCAGCTAAACCAATGATAATAAAGGGCTAAATTCCGCCGTGTACGTAATAGGGAATCCAAATGAAACTCCACAATCTTCCACAGTAGGCCAAAACGTTACCACATTTTCCAATATGAGATATACCGTGTTCAAAACACGGGCGACTTGAGGTGAGTATACACAACGCAGCGACTCCCGGTCAGGGGACTTCCGGTGGGTTACTTTAACCTTCCCCGTGCAAACCAATAGCAGCAAGAGGGGACCTTGTTAGCCCTCTGCTGTGAACCAATGAAAGCGTTTTGTGTCTAAGAAAGCGAAACATATACTGATTTTTATCCCTATAGCCAATACAACATTTGGTGTAACCTACCCCAAGTAGACCGGCTGGATAGTCATGTGTCCTACCTGAAATAGACCAGCCGGCTCCAGCCGGATGCTCTTCGGTGTACTGTACATTTGAACCAGCCGGCTCGCCTGGATACTCCTTCGTGTACCACACATCAAATATCCGGCTCGACCTGGATAGCCATCCATCTAAGCTCACTTAACCGCTGGCATAACCCTTCCTTAGCAGCCCCGCGTCCACCGCTGGCGCCTCTCCCGTCCTTCGCAAAGCTCGGCCTTCTTTCGGGACCCTTCGCACATACACCTTCCAAACAATCCGCCCTCCGATCATCCACCATCTGAGGTCATCCGGCCCGCCTGATCCGGACGGCCAATCTCCGGCTAGCCCAATTACAAGTCCCTTGATCAAGCTCATTCGGCTCGATTCCGTGCCTGGCACCATCCTGCCGCTAGAGAGTACACCCGGCAGCTACCAGCCCACGTCCCATGGTGGCCGGTCTGGGCAGCTAGCTAGGACCAACATTTCCACCAATCAGGTGGATACGTTCACTTCTCATTAGCCCGTTAATTTCCAAGCCACTTCACCACAGCCGCCCTTGAGTCTTTTTGCAGCCGCACAACGGTTGAGGCACGATCTCACTACGCATCTCGCACTTCGACTCCTACACCGTTCTCATGTCAATCCAAACACCCATCCAGCTTCGCCACTCCATCACTCATGCTGACTCCAAATTTTTTTTATCCGGCACCTGATTGGCCCATTTCCGACCAGACTAGTTCCTATCCACCATTTTATTGGTCGATTTATATCGCTTAATCTGGCTGTACCAGCTGACTGGCAGCCGAATAGCCTAATTTCCTGGGTCAACCCCACCGTCTGCATGGGTCTGCATGACCTCGAAACGATTCTATTTCGCTCGTTGGCGGTCGAACTCCCTCATCAATGCTCCACAATTTATATCCAGCTCATCTACCCACGACCGTTCTTCGTAGTTTTTCCACTGCACCAGAAACTCCCTGTGGATCCGCCCAAACCTGGTTTTCGTCCAGTTCGAACATCCAAAATCTTCTCCACTTCGTACTCGTCTGGATCCAGATGTTTGTCCAAGCTGTCCTCTGGCAGCAGGGCTTCGTCAAATTAAAACCGGTCGCTCTCCGGTACCAGGCGCGTACTCGGGCGGTCCGGGAAGTGTTTCACTAACTTCAGCTTGGAAACGTGCACTATCGGGAAAACGTTGTAATCAGTGCCTGCCGTAACCAGCTTGTCCGCGTGCTCCCCGACCAGCTCCGCCACTCGGAAAGGAGCATGCCACATATGGGTTAGCTTTCCCGCATAACCTTCCGTGACTCGATCCAGATACAACCATACCTGGGAGCCTGGCGCTATACCATGCTCCTTGACCTGGTCATTGTTCTGGAAGCGTGGTCCTCGATTGCTTGCCAGAGGCGTTCGTTTACGTGTTCCCGTGCCTGTGAATAAAGACGTTGCACCCCCATCCTCCAGCGACGGGCGTCTCTATCACGGCTTCTGGTAAACCCTATTGGGATGGCAGCTTCCAAGGTGGATGGAGGATCCCATCCATAAGCAAAATAGAAAGGGGTGTCTCCCCTTACCCGATCGTACGACGAATTAATGGCTAAAACAAGTCTCTCCGCGTATTCATCCCAGTCGTGCTGATCCGCCTCCACCACATACATCTTGATGGCTCTAGTCAGAGTTTGGACCATTCTTTCGGCCTCCTAATCGCTTGAGGGCGGTAAGTCATAGTCGCGGTCTGGTTTTGTCCCAAAATCTTGTTGAAGGCTCGGAATACATCTGCCATAAATCTAGGTTCCCTGGCATGCCGGATAACCTCGCTTGCTCTGAAACGTCTAAACACATATTCCTCGTAACACTAAGCAACCTGCTGTGCGGTACAGGTGGAACTGGCCTTTTCTATGACCAGCCCGGTAAACAAATCCGTCCAGATCAACAGCTCCGTGTATTCGTTTCGAGATTTAGGCAAGGATGGGGTATGGTCCATCGCAATGACTTGGAAAGGATAGATGGCCTGTATATTTCCTGGTGACCTCCCTCTAATGGTCGACCGGCCCTTTCCTGTTTCACAATCCGGACAACTTCCCACATAAGCCTGCACACTGAGATAGAGACCCCGCCAGTGGAAATGTGCCTTGATTTTATGATAGGTCCGACCGATGCCTTGATGTCCCCCTTCCAAACTTACGTGATAGTGATGGAGGATATCCGTTTGCGAGGTAGTCGGTACTTCCAGCCGGGCAGATTGATCCCTCTCGATTTTGGGCTGGTCAGCATCTCGGTAGAAAAACAACAACCCGTTCTCATCCACTTCGTAATCTGGGGCAAGTTTAAAGCACTCCTTAGCTTGTTCGGCACTTAGTTTCTCTACTTCCCCTTTCAAGTATGCTTTGAGATCCACTATCCACCCCTCTTCGTCTTGAGCTTGGAGAATCCGTTCTGCCCGCAACTGTTGCACTATCCCTTCGCTTATTGCTTCTGGAGATGGTGAGCCAGCGTCCAGAGAAAGGCGCTTTTGCGACCGGGTGACGGTGTTCACCTGGGTTTTTACCTCCTCAATGTTGGCCGGATAGATAAGTTCGGGCAGCCGATTGATCTCAGCCAGATCTGATAACAACCCTGGATCAGAAGCCGTGACCCCTACTTGGTCACGCATAGCCAGCGTGGCCAGGTGATCTGCACTCTTATTCCAATCCCGTTTGACATGTAACAACTCATGTTCTGGCCATTTCGTCAGGGCGGACATAGCACGATCATTCAAAAGTCTTAGTCGGGGGGCCTTGCAGTCTATTTCTCCCGTGATTTGCCGGATCACCAGATTGGAATCACCGCATATGATGATCCGCCTCTGCGTCCGGCCAGTCAGAAGATCTAGGCAATGCAGCAATCCTCGGTAATCTGCCACATTTACCGTTATGCCAGGCGTGAAATCCGAAGCAGCCGCGACCACATTCCTCTCGGGCAGCTTCCATAGAATCGCACTATAGGAGCCTACCCCCTTTTTAACGCTTGCTGACCCGCCAAAGCTTAGAACCATCAGTTCTTCTGTCGTCCCACTGTTGGTGGTGGTAGTATGATGGATTGTCGTGGCTGTTTCCGAGGCGCTATGGCTATCAGCGCTTCCTCCACTTCTGCCCCTTGGTGTGATGCTGGCCGCTAATGTACCCAGTATCTCTTCTTCTCGTTTAGTCCACTTGATCCCTTCTAGCGACCACTGAGACAGCGAAGCAGCCCATCTACCCAGCCGACCATCAATTCCATTTGCCGTGCAACCATGACAGGGTCGACCGTCTGGATAATAACTTAATAGTTCGAGACATCAACATAGTATAGCACCCATCCAGGATCCGTAGCAAAGCCAAGAATTATTTATCCACTAACCCATAGTTAGCTTCGTTAGCCTTCAGAGTCCGGCTAGTGAACGTCACAGGACAATACACTTCATCATGATCCTGCACAAGGATAGCCGAGATAGCCCACTAGTTAGCATAGATGATGACCACAGGCACTATATTAATATCGAAATGCTTCCGGACGGGTGTGGTCGACATCTTTGCTTTCAGCATGCCAAATGCTCCTGGTCATGTGGTCATCCGGCCCGGCAGCCCAGGAATTGGGCAGCCGGCTGCCCGTCTGGATGGACGCGGACAGCATCTCATTGGCCAAAACACTTGACCCGGTTTGCATCTAACTATGGAAATAGTTGACCCGGGCAGCATATCATTGGCTGATATTGCTGGCTTGGTGAGCACTTTCCCTTGCCTATCCTGCTCTCTCAGCTTGTGGTAATCCACCTCCCGTAACTCAATACAAAACAGCAGCATAGACCGTGAAATCCTCAATGAACCGACTGTAGTAGTTCAAACTGTTAAAAAAAGATTACATGGCCTTCAAGGACCGCGGGAAAGGCAGATTACCCAAAGAATCCAAATCCTTCAGATTAGCTTCCAATCCGGCAATCGAAACCTGGTGTCCCAAATATGTCACCTTAGTTTTTACCCAGAAACTATTCACCACCCTAATCGAAAGATTCCACTTTTCACACGTAATCATCAACTTATCTACTTTTTCACATAGTAAATCCCAAGAAGTCGCCGTCACGAGAATGTCATCAATGTAGGACCGCCACCCAGAACGGAAGGTTTTGGGTCGGTGTCCGGGTCACCTTCGGCGAACACGTCACCGACCAGAGCAGGATCTAGATCCGCCTTGATCTTGAAGTGTCCATACAACGCTGTGGTAAAGTGACTTGTGAATTAGTTAACGGGAAGGTGTGAAATACTTTCCCGATGGCGCCTTCTGATTGGCGGAAAATGAAGACCAACGGCGTAGATGCCGAATGGCAGTCGCCGAGCGTATCTACCAGTGGCAGGACGATGCCAGGCACGGAGTCAAGCCAGATGGGTGTGGTCGAGATGTGGGTAGTTGGACTAGCGGACCAGGTGAACCGGATGACCTCAGACAGTGGACGACCGAAGGGCAGATTGTTCGGAAGGTGTATGGGCGAAGGGTCCTGAAGAAGGTTGAGTTTCTTAGAGGACGGATGAGTCGCCAGGGTCGGACTTGGAGCTGCCAAGGAAGTGTTAACGCCAGCGGTAAGTGAGCTTAGATGGCTGGCGATCCGGCCGATCCGGCGGGGTTTGATGAACCGGCTGGGTTGGTACCAGCTGGGTGTGGTGTACCGGATGGATCGGTACCAACTGGGTTTGGTGTACCGACTGGTCCGGTACACGAAAGAGCATCCGATCGGAGTTAACCGAACCACTTCAGGTAAGACGCATAACTATCCAGCCTGTCTATTTGGGGTAGATTACACGAAAGGGAGTATGAGACATAGGGATAAAAACCAGTATGCGTTTTGCTTTCTTAGACACAAGTCGCTTTCATTGCTTCACAGCAGAGGGCTAACAAGGTCCCCTCTTGCTGCTATTAGTTTGCCCGGGGAAGGTTATAGTAACCCACCAGAAGTCCCCTGACCGGGAGTCGCTGCGTTGTGTATACTCACCTCAAGTCGCCCGTGTTTTGAACACGGTATATCTCATATTGGAAAATGTAGTAACGTTTTGGCCTACTGTGAATGATTGTGGAGTTTCATTTGGATTCCCTATTACGTACACGGCGGAATTTAGCCCTTTATTATCATTGGTTTAGCTGACCTATCGACTACTCTCGGTTCAGCCTTCGCAGTATACAAACTTCAAGTATATTGTCAATCCAGCTGCTCGGTGAAGATTCCCGCCCAGGAGCTACCCCTTGTCCTAACCCTCGTCTCCTTATTCGACGGACTTTTCACTTTTCGCCTTAGGGTCCATCAAGAGAGCGCAACCGCCAGTACTGGCGGATACACAAGGTGAGCTTTTCGAACATGGATCATCCAAGTCCTTACGACCAAGGTGATCGAAGTGACCCATCCAGCCGGCCGGATGCCAAATCGGATCAAGACCTGGATGGACGGAGTACCCCCTCCGACAGTCAGTCATCTGGGCCCCCGTGGGTGTTCGCATCTCAGAAGGGATTTCTGAGAGCGACTACACCAGAACGCGTTATCAATCAGCCGTTGGTAAATCTGCGGAGCATTCTTTAGGCCGAACTGCATTCGTTTCCACTCGAACAATCCGATGGGCGTAACAAATGCAGAGATTGCCCGTGCACGATCGGGTGTAGAGACCACCCAGAATCCGCTAGCCATGTCCAATGAGCAATATCACAAAACGTTATCCAGATCCTCCAGCAAGTCGTTTATCAACGGCATCGGGTAAACCATTAGCTTAGTCAGCCGGTTCACCAGTCGGTAGTCGATACACAACATTATATCCACCCCATTCTATTTTTAATAATGATTACAATGGGCAAAGCCCATGGCGAGGTGGACGGCTGAATTATCGCGGTGGCCAGCAATCCCTTGATAAGCTCCGACAGCTTCTCCCGATACTGGGGGGCGACTCTCCGGCACCTTTGCTCCACAGGCCTGGCGTTTCCCACATTAATGTTGCATACTGCCCCATGGGCGGCCAGAGGCAGTGCATTTCCAGGGCCAATCAACAGATGTTTCCTTTTCTATATGATGTCCTTTAGCCGGCTGATCTCTTCCGGGGTGTTCACATCTGGGTCTCCAACGTGTAGATCGTCAATAGTGACTGCTGGTGGGCAGGTTGTCACCTCAGGTAGCACCGCCATCTGATCCTCCATGCCTTCGACGTATAGTTCGCCCCTTCATTGATGCAGACCTGGTCAGCTTCGGCTACTTCCGGATCCGGGTCAGCCGGATGGATCGATCCTCCTCCGGCTATTTCCGAATCCCGATCAGCCGGATCGGTTGAGCCACCTCCGGCTATTTCCGAATCCTGATCAGCTGGATCGGTTGAACCGCCCCGGCTATTTCCGAATCCCGGTCAGCCGGATCGGCCGATCCAGCATCATCCTAGTCATCAAGCCATCCAGCATCGGAGGTTACCGCTCATGTGACTCTGCCTTGTCTTCTCTCCGGATTCTGCCGTTCATCCGTCTTTGACGGAGTGGACAAAACCAGTTCAGCGATTGGGGCAGGATCTCGGTCAGTACGATCAGCCAGATCCGGCGATGGCCGGCTCCATGTCAATATTCTAGAAGGGGTCTGGTACTCTGGTTTATCCACGATAAGAGTCTGGTCTTTCTCCACTACTTCATCTTCGCTGACCAAATCGGTAGTTGCCTGAAAGGCCAGGTTTTGCCACTCGATATAGCGTCTTGAGCCAATAGTGACATAGCCCGCCCGGCGGGGCACCTTGTCCTCGGCCAGTCACATTCCAAAGATCACGTCTTCATGCAAGGTAAGGGGCCGTTCTGAGATGTTGGTCACACTTATGTAATTGAGGTGACCCTCCCCTTTGACAAACGAGGGTACCCAACACTCGCCCCTAGTCAGCCATAACTTACGCCGTCTGTTGTGTGGTCGTACCATTACTTCCACCGCTCTTCCCACTGGCACCGTTACAAACTGCCCTAACTTGAGGAACTGGATATGGGCACCATATAAGGGTCGCCGGCCAGCCAGCTGGATCAACACCTCATCCGGCAACATCAATGTCCCATGAGATAAATCTGGCCGTATGCCGGCTGGGACCATAACGTCCATCCCTAGAATTGCATGCTGACCGGCTAGCCTCCCCACCCAGGCGGTAAAGTAGTACACCAACGACCCAGCCAGCGTAATCTTAACTCTTGTTCTTCCTTGGGTCATGTACGAACTTTCTCCAATCCCGATACACTCCTGCCGCTTCGTCTCATCTATTTCACATCCCACCTTACGAGCAAAGGTGGTGTCAGCGATAGACACTTCTGCGTCAGAGTCAAACAGCATGGTGGCCCTCTGGTTATTAATTTTACCATCCGCCTTGGCTTGCTTGAACCACTTATCAGCGAATGGTATTCCAATAACCTCGTGATTCGCCAGGTAGCAGATTTAATTCCATAAGCAGTTCCGACCGAGAATATTCGTCCGTTCGTATACTGGTCACCAGGAAGGGGTCAGCCCTGCTGCCCGGGGACCGGATGACGTAATCGTCAAACTTACATGTATTGTCGGTTACGCTTTGCTTTGTTTCTTGATTACCCTCCTTACCGACATATGAATAGATACTAACACTAGACCGCTCGGCTCGAACCAGATTCCAACCTGGCGAGCGATCTAGTTTAACATCTTTTCCACTCCGGGCGGCAACATTCCAGCATGCTTGGTCGGGACGTACCACTTCTTCATCTGGTTGTAGAATTCTTCAATAGGGCACAGTCCCGCCTCGTGCACTTCCCCGCAAGTCTTGCAGGTAAACAAGCAGTGTTCCGCCGGATGTCCTTTCCTTTCGCACTTCTTGCAGGTCAGCCGCTTCCAACAGCTCCGGTCGTCATGCTTGATGGACCCAGAGTGGGTACATTTCCGTCTGGGGTAATCCTGGTCCGTTTGAGCCAGAAAACCCTTCTGTTGGCTGGACCCAGCTGGCAGCCTGGATGGCTGACTGGCTTCCGCCGAGAACAGGTACCGGTACTGCTCCTCCTCAGATTCGCCCCCAGACCGCTGGTACTCCTCTTCCGAACTAGTCGCATCCGACTCTCGGGCCACCATGCGGCCGGCTAGGGTCGTCCTGGTGGATGGCGGCCGGCTTCCTTGACCCGGGTTAAAACGTGACTTGTACTTGCCAGCTCCAACTGCTGCCTTAGGGCCTCGCTTCTTCGCTCTTTGATAAGTACGCAGCGTCAGCTCCAGCTCCGTGTCATTCTTCAATCGCAGTAACGCCAGCTGGTCCGCCAGCTCCCAATCGTTCAACGTGCTGATGAAATGCTCCACATGTTCCCGGGAAGCTTCTGACCGGCTGGCATCTTCTTTAACCGGTATGTTCGCCCTCATGCCAGCGACATGTAGACGATGGAGGTATTCTAGAGGGGCTCGTATGCCCGCTTCTTGTTGTGGAAATACTGGCGCGCTACCGACATTCCCGATCTGCAGTATTGCTCTCCAAAAGCTTCAACCAGTTCCCTCCAAGTTATCTCGGACTTCCCGGCTGAGCTGCTGGATCCAGTTTTTAGCCAGACCCTTCATCAAGTCTCCGAAAATCAGGCACTTATCATAGTCCGGCGTCCGGTCTCTGAGGAAGGCTGACTTCATATTGCTCAGCCATCCTCGGGCTAGGTCATCATTCATGTCCCGTCCCAGTGAAATCCTTCAACTAGGACGTAGCTGACATCCGCACCCTGGTAATCGCCCCTGAGTCCGGATCAAACGCTTGGTCTGGGGCCACTTTGGCTCGGCGAGCCATCCCCAGGTCCAGGACATCCGGATCATAGTGGCACCTGGCTGACTTGACGGATTCCATATCCACGTCGCTGAGGACAGATTCCTATTCGTTGGCCGTCCAAATCGGCGACCTGTCCGGCTGCTTGGTGGGACGGCACGAGGCTCACTCTACTTGGACTGCACTGACTCCATGTCTTCGTCAATCGGCTCCCTCGCATAGTACTGGGCTGGCTCGGGCGCCCGACTACCACGACGAGCCGGCTGGTCCGGTGGCCCCGCACTGCCGCGGCTGGCACTCACCCGACGCTGCTCTTCCGAGTATCGCTCCATCATCGCCGAAAACATGTTCTGAAGGTGATTCGGCACTTGAGGGCTCGCCTGAGGGTCTACTCGCGGGGCGACGTGGGGGGAGGCTGGGCTACCAGATCGACATTCCTTCTTAATCCGCCCGCCCACGTCTTCGTCTTTTGGCTCTGGATCTGTCGTTGCCGCCCGGGTGTGGACGCTGTGCTGACTGGCTTTCTTCCGCTCGGGCGTATCTGGATCTTCATATCCTCCAAACCTCATAGCCGTCGCCGCACGCGCTGCTCCCCTTGGGCCAGGCGTAATGCGGTAATGCCTACCGATTAGTCGGTTGAATCCACTTCTGATGGGGCAGACTCGTACTGAGAAGAACCCGAGTGTAATCCGGCCGGTCTGCCTGCGGCCGGTGGCGAAGGCGGCGTCGCTCCAGTTGTTGCTGTCATCTTCTGTGACGGAGAGCAGCCCACTAACGGTACCAAGCGGTCATGCAGTGCGCTGGATTTCCTTCTTCAGCCTGTCTGCCTTCAGATCGAACAACTGGTTCGGACCGAAAGCGCCGGTGTTGATGCCGGCTTGCTTGAGCAGATCGAAAAGTCCTCTAATGAGGGACACGTGGCTGTCTGAGAGGGATGGGGGAGAGACGGGACCTTTTACTCCACCTAGGATTTTCGGTCGTGTTATCTTTAGGACCCCATCCAAAAACTGTCCCAACTCGCGAAGATGGCGGGCATGCTCCAGGTCGGTGTTCGTTACCTTCTGTGATAAACCATTCAGCTTTTCTTCTTCTTCTTCGAAACGTGGCCTATCTTTGCGAGTTGGGTAATCCGGCTCCTGCGAATCCAGCTTCTTTAGGGGTAGGTGACCTGGATAGTGACTTGATCCTGATCCAGCCAGCTTCCCACTCCGGTCGTATCCAGCTTCTGATTCTTCTTTCTGAATTTTTCTTCTTTGATATTGAGAATATGCATTTGTTTGTCAGGATCATGGTCGAAACCATGATTCTTCCTCGGACTATGGTGACTTGCACCATAATCCGATCCGGCTCCAGCTGGAGCGTAGTGGCCGCACTATAGTGAGTAGTACCGTAATCCGGCCCAGCGGGAGCCTCCAGGGGAGCAACTTCTTCTTTAATGTCGACCTCGAGCTCCCCTAATCCGATTCAACCATCGCATCGTTCCATCTTCAGCAGCATTAAGGGCGATATGCCTTTCCCCAATGCACCCGACGCAACGTCTTCAACGAATTTGACAGGTTTGGGTATTTCGCCCTCTAGGGACTCGCGGTGATATCCAAGGTCACCAAGAGATCCGGGCACGCGTTCCATTGTGGTGTAGTCGCTCTCAGATTCCTTCTGAGATGCGAGCACCCCCGGGGCCCAGATGATTGACTGTCGGAGGGGGTACTCCGCCCATCCAGGTCTTGATCCGATTTGGCATCCGGTCGGCTGGATGGGTCACTTCAATCACCTTGGTCGTGACGACTTGGATGATCCATGTTCGAAAAGCTCACCTTGTGTATCCGCCAGTACTGGCGGTTGCGCTCTCTTGATGGACCCTAAGGCGAAAAGTGAAAAGTCCGTCGAATAAGGAGACGAGGGTTAGGACAAGGGGTAGCTCCTGGGCGGGAATCTTCACCGAGCAGCTGGATTGACAATATACTTGAAGTTTGTATACTGCGAAGGCTGAACCGAGAGTAGTCGATGGGTCAGCTAAACCAATGATAATAAAGGGGTAAATTCCGCCGTGTACGTAATAGGGAATCCAATTGAAACTCCACAATCATTCACAGTAGGCCAAAACGTTACCACATTTTCCAATATGAGATATACCGTGTTCAAAACACGGGCGACTTGAGGTGAGTATACACAACGCAGCGACTCCCGGTCAGGGGACTTCCGGTGGGTTACTTTAACCTTCCCCGGGCAAACCAATAGCAGCAAGAGGGGACCTTGTTAGCCCTCTGCTGTGAACCTATAAAAGCGTTTTGTGTCTAAGTAAGCGAAACATATACTGATTTTTATCCCTATAGCCAATACAACATTTTGTGTAACCTACCCGAAGTAGACCGGCTGGATAGTCATGTGTCCTACCTGAAATAGACCAGCCGACTCCAGCTGGATGCACTTTTGTGTACTGTACACCAGAACCAGTCGATGCTCGTTTGTGTACTGTACCCAGAACCAGCCGGGCGCTCTTTGGTGTACTGTACACCAGAACAGCCAAGCCGTTCCAACTGGATGCTCTTTTGTGTACTGTACACCAAACCCAGCCGGATCGGCCGGATGCTATTGGTGTACTGTGCACCAAACCCAGCCGGCTCGCCTGGATACTCCTTCGTGTACCACACATCAAATATCCGACTCGACCTGGATAGCCATCCATCTAAGCTCACTTGACCGCTGGAATTAACCCTTCCTTAGCAGCTCCGCTTCTGCCGCTGGCGCCTCATCCGTCCTCCGCAAAGCTCAGCCTTCTTCGGGACCCTTCGCACATACACCTTCCAAACAATCCGCCCTTCGGTCATCCACCATCTGAGGTCATCCGACCCGCCTGACCCAGACGGCCAATCTCCGGCTAGCCCAATTACAAGTCCCTTGATCAAGCTTATTCGGCTCGATTCCGTGCCTGGCACCTTCCTGCCGCTAGAGAGTACACCCGGCAGCTACCAGCCCACGTCCCATGGTGGCCAGTCTGGGCAGCTAGCTAGGACCAGCATTTTCACCAATAAGGTGGATACGTTCACTTCTCATTAGCCCGTTAATTTCCAAGCCACTTCACCACAATGTCTTCTTCTACATATTCTTCCTCACTGAACAGATCTGTAGATGCCTGGTAGGCCAGGTTTTGCCACTCGATATAGCGTCTTGAGACAATAGTGACATAACCTGGCCGGCGGGGCACTTTGTCTTTGGCCAGCCACATTTCAATGATGACATCCTCGTGCAAAGTGAGGGGCTCTTCTGAGATGTTGGTCACGCTAACGTAGTTGAGGTGTTCCCCTTTAACAAACGAGGAAACCCAACACTCGCCCCTTGCTACCCATAACTTATGCCACCGGTCGTGTGGCCGCACAGTCACTCCCACTGCCCGTTCCACTGGCACGGTTAAAAACGTGGTCCAACTTAAGAAATTGAACGTGAGCACCAAATAGAGGCCGCCGACCAGCCAGCTGGATCTGCACCTCGTCAGGCAACGTCAATGCGCCATGAGATAAGTCCAGTCTTATACCGGCAGGAACCATAAAGTCCATCCCCAGAATTGTGTCCTGCCCGGCTAGCCTTCCTACCCAGGCGGTGAAATAGTATACCAACGACCCAGCTAGTGTAATCTTATCTCTTGTTCTTCCTTGGGTCATGTACGGACTTTCTCCAATCCTGATACACTCCTGCCGCTTCGTCTCATCTATTTCACATCCCAACTTACGAGCAAAGGTGGTGTCAACGATAGACACTTCTGCGTCAGAGTCAAACAGCATGGTGGCCTTCTGGTTATTAATTTTACCATCCGCCTTGGCTTGCTTGAACCATTTATCCAGCGAATAGTATTTCCAATAACCTCGTGATTCGCCAGGTAGCAGATTTAATTCCATAAGCAGTTCCGACCGAGAATATTCGTCCGTTCGTATACTGGTCACCAGGAAGGGGTCAGCCCTGCTGCCCGGGGACCGGATGACGTAATCGTCAAACTTACATGTATTGTCGGTTACGCTTTGCTTTGTTTTTTGATTACCCTCCTTACCGACATATGAATAGATACTAACACTAGACCGCTCGGCTCGAACCAGAGTTCAACCTGGCGAGCGATCTAGTTTAACATCTTTTCCACCCCTGGTGGCAATATTCCAGCGTGCTTGGTCGGGACATACCACTTCTTCATCTGGTTGTAGAATTCTTCGATAGGGCACAGTCCAGCCTCGTGCACTCCCCCGCAAGTCTTGCAGGTGAACAAGCAGTGTTCCGCTGGATGTCCTTTCCTTTCGCACTTCATGCAGGTCAGCCGCTCCCAGCAGCTTCTGTCGTCATGCTCGATGGACCCAGACCGCTGGTATTCCTTTTCCGAACAGGTTTCATCCAACATTCGGGCCATCATGAGTCAGACCGACTCCAAAACCGAGTCGCAGACCAGAATAAGAAAGCCTGAACCGGGTCGAGTAGTGTCAGAAGACAGTTTCGAAGATGATCAAGAAACTGCACAAAATAACCCGACCGCCAATAATAATTCCACCGCCATTCCGGAAGTTCCGGAACAAATGAGAACCATGTTTAACCTTATTATGAACCGGTTCGTGAATGAACAACATGGATAGCCCAAGTATATACCTGGACAAAGACAACCATGGTAACCGAGTCCGAACATGAATCAGCCAACGGCTAAAACGGTTCGAAAACCCGTAAAAGTGGAGATGGAATCAGTCCGATCAATCGGGATTGTCCGATCAATATGCCAAACCAGTTATCAAGACCGATTCAATAAATCACCCACCCAGTGACGTGAATTTTGATTCAAATGGTGGAATAAGTCAACACTTCGATTCGGACAATTCGGATATGGATATGCATCGTAAGGCAAATATGGCACTGGCACCAGTTTGATAGTGATTCTGGAAGGATCACTCGAGTCCGAATGTCGACTATCTCTGAGTTAAAAGATTTTAGCGGCAACGATGTGGATGACGATCAGGCGAGAACCTGGCTGAGCCGGACGAAGTCAGCCTTTTTGAGAGATAAGACACCATAAGGTGAAAGATGTCTGATTGTTGCTGATTTAATGAAACGTCCGGCCAAGAACTGACTAAAGCAATTAATTCGAGAAGTACGTTTAACGTGGTCTCAGCTGTGTGTGGAATTTGAGGAGAAATATTGCAACTCAGGGGTATTTATCGCGAGACAAAACTACTATATGAAAAAAAATCCGATGAAACACCAATCGAATATTTACATCGATTGAGTGTTGCTGGTCTGCGAGCCAAAATGCCGATCAAAGATTCACGACATGCGAATATGGCTCGCGAACACGTTGAACAATTTATCGACACCTTGGACAACCGTGATCTGGCTGATCAGCAAACCGTGCTTCGCATAAGTAACGCTAAAGAATTCAAAATGACTTTAAGAACGTACAGCTAACTAAAATTCGAAAGTCCAAGGTCGAGATATGATCAAACCGATACCGATCGAAACCACAGCCGGACCAGGTCAAGACACCAGTAGCCCGACCGGCAAGAGCGAACCGGATGATTACGAAAGATTGGGATAGTTTCAGTTCTGGAAAAGAAAGTGGCCGGTCAAGCTTAGGCTCAGATGAGGAACAGTATCGTAATATTTTCACGGCGGAACCGGTACTTCGCCCGAGATCATCGATTAATGGTGATGATGGACAGAAATCAAGCGAAACCAAGACTGATCCAGACCGACCTCGCAACAAATGTGTGCATTGTGAGTCGACTAAGCACGGCGATCGTGATTGTTGGAAGAGAATCACGTGCGGGAAATGGGATCGTAAGGGTTATCTCTCTGATCATTGTTTTTTCGTGTGCAAGACTTGTGGGAAGATTCACGACGCCGGTGCCTGCCCGATTTAAGAGTTTTAATCAGATGCGCAAATGGTACGTGCCGAGCAAACATGCCGGGATGCTTCCACCGGAAGTCGAGTAAATGTTAAACAAGATCCTCGCCAGGTTCGAGCCGAGTGGTCTACGTTCAGCATTTTATGTATACGTCGGTAGCAGAAATAAATTTAAGGAAAAGGAGATAACCAACAATATATGTTCTATTTCAAATTGTGCCGATCGGTGTCCGATTCATCGTCTTGTAGTGGACGTATATTCCCGGTCAAACGTAATCATGGAGTTGTACTTACTGCCTGGTGGATCACGAGGATACTGGAAGTATCACTCTCCTGACAAGTGGTTTAAGCAAGCGAAAGCTAATGGAAAGAATAAAAATGAAAAATCCACTATTTTATTTGACTCTGGGGCAGAGGTCTCAATTATCGACTCCGCCTTTGCTCGTAAGGTGGGATGTCGTAAAGACAGTACCCAGAAGCAAGAATGTGTTGGGGTCGGTGAAAGTTCGTAGATGACTGAGGGACGGTCACGTGCCAAAATCACTTTGGCCGGTTCCCTGGTCTACTATTTTAATGCTTGGGTCGGCCGGTTAGCTGGTCAGGACGCGATACTGGGAATGGATTTTCAGTGTTCCAGCCGGTATACGGCTTGATCTTTCCCATGGAACCCTGACCCTTCCAGACGAAGTGCAGATAAAATTGTGCAGCCGACGTCCATTATATGGTACCCGCATGCAGATGCTCAAATGGGTCAGTATGAAAACATCGCGGTAGCCCGATCGGCTGGTGTGATGATCCGGTCGATTGATCGGCAGCAAAGAAACTGTGGTGAACGATGGGTATCGACTTTTGTCAAAGGTATTGGTAGATCAAGCTATATCAGGATTACGAATATATCGGATCAGTCATTAGTTGTTCATGAAGACATGATCTTAGGGATGTGGTTGACTGAAGGGAAAGTACCTCGACAGATAGGCTATGTCTCAGTGGGATCACGAATTTACTTTGAAAGGCAGAATCTGGCGTATCAAGCCGCCACGGACCTGATCAGTAATGCAGTTTTGGTAGATGAAGATACCTCACCTTTAGCTAAAAAAACGGAGTATACAACGCCGACCAAGTTACTGATCAGAGCGCGGTCGATGAAGACGACGGGTGAAAGTTGTGTCGAAAAAGGTCCACAAATTTAAACGTTACTCGACCCGGACCACCGATCACCACGGACCCGACGGATGAAAATAATGATGAAACGATTAAAGACGACGCTGGCACTAACGGAATATGTGAGAACCGAGATTATGGGGAGAAATTGGAACGTGAACCTGTCTTAGTTGCTAAAGGCGAAGTAGAACATGAAGTAGATCACCAGTCAGATGATTCACTGGGGGCAATCCGGTCTGACACCGAACCGGAAGGAAAAGATCTGGTGGATGAACAAGTATGTATACATGAAGGTAGTGATCAATACATTGAAGATTTTGAGAAACAGAGGGCGGTTTTGCCAAAAGTTGCACCCAAATTTCCTGAGGTCACTCTAGAAGATCTACAAGTCGGTGATCCCGAAGTAAACACTCCTAAACAAATCGATAAACTAAAAAAGATCATCTGGAATTACTGATCGGGAACGGTAATGCCCTACGTTCAGCTGCTTACGGAGCTAGTTGTGATATTGATGTGAAAAATGCAAGACCGATCGCTCAATGTTGTCGCAAGGTCGCATCATAATACCGGGAAAAGCTATCCGACCTGATGAAGGGCCTGTTGAGTACGAAAATTATCCGACCTTCAACATCGCAGTGGGTACACCGATTGTGATCGTGATTAAAAAGAACGAAGTTGATATCGACTCTGTATCGACTATAGGATGGTGAACCGCCTCACGAAGTTGATGGTTTATCCGATGCCCTTGATAAATGAATTATTTGAGGATTTTGATAAAGTTCTTTGGTTTTGTTTAGTAGATATGGCTAGTGGTTTCTGGGTGGTTCGATGACCGATTGCGCTCGGGACATATCGGCCTTTGTTACACCTTTCGGTCTCAAGCCTGTAGGCTTCGATAACGTGATCGACTGAAAAAATCACCGAACGAAACCAGTCTTGAAGCTAAAATAAACGGATTGGATCTCAAAACCAGTTCTCTGATCAAACGAACCGTGTCGGGATCGGAAGGTCATATGGAACGAGCTCTAGTAGCCTTCAGTATCCTGAAGGCGAAAATGGTTTCGACCCCGATACTGAAAGATTTCGATCCGGAAAAGATTCCCGTGGTGCTTTTATATTTCAGTAAATGGGCAATATCAGCCGCACTGGTCCAAGATCAAGTATATTGTCCAGTGACGTTTACAAGCCGGCCGTTGAAACCGAATGAGGTCAACTACGGCATAGTGGATAAAGAAGTGTTGGCACTATTGCGCATACTCGATGTCTGTTATTCTATGCTGGTGACCAGATCGATAAAAAAATTTCTAGGCGGTCAAATCTGGTTTGGTTATTGTCTTCGAACGGAATTGACGGAAGCCTGGGGCGATGGGAAGCTTTATTATCACAGTGGAAATTGGAAATTATCAAATGTACCAAGGGTGGAGAAGAATTTCTCGGTATCTTAGCAGCCAGTATCACCCCACCCTGGTGAGAAGTCGACGAAGCCCTGAGGCTCCTCGGAAGCAACCACGAGAATCGATCATCATATCTCCACCGGTCGTTGGTTCGGATGAAGACCTGATCGTCATAAGTTTCGACGGATCAGCGAGCAAAGAGAGGTGTTGGGGCGCATAGTGCGTTGTTGTGGAAATGACCGGAGTGGACCATCATTTCTGCTGGTTCAGACCCACACCGCGTATCACAGTCAACGAAGCTGAATACCGTAGTTTGTTACTGGGTTTTGGATCTCTTTCGAAGACAAAAGAAAGGAAGGGTGATCATATGTGGAGATTCAAATATGGTGATCCGGAAAATCACCGGGGAGATCGATTGTTAGGCACCGCGCCTGAAGTTGGCTAATTATCGTGTTATGAAAATCCTACGAGGATGGCTGAATCATGGCCTCTTGCACGTGAAACGCGACTGGAACAGTAGTGGTGATCATCTTGCCACAATAGCCATGCGTGATCAGACCAGATCCGTGACCACGGACAACGCAAAGGTTGGAGGAATTAATCGAAATTAACAGGTTATTCTAGCTGGTTCACTCGGAGGATAAAGGAAAAATAGCAACAATATCAATTATGACGAGATCACGAACCAGATCGGCACCTCGCAGGCCGGTTTCCCAAGAAAGGTTGACGAAAGAAATAGTGCAAAAAGCTGCAGATCGAGAGGATTCTCAAAGATCAAGATGAAGAAATGTGGATTGTGGATCTAAAAGCCGTTTTAAGTGGTAATCTGGAGAAATTGAGCCAAGACGAAGCGAAGAGTTCGTCTTGGCTCAATCTCTCCCAACTATGTGATGGATGAAAACAACTTGCTTTTCTATTTTCTCATGTCGATCGAGCTGATGTGGATCTCGATCGATCAGCAAAATTTGTGATTCCAAAGACTTTGCAAGCCGATATTTTGCACTACTAACATGTCAGTATGGAGGGTGGCCATCAAGGAGTTGGTCGGACGTACCACAGAATCCGTAAACACTTTCACTGTAGAGGTCTGTATCGATGTGTCCAAACGTTTGTTGGCATTTGTATGGATTGCGAAACCGGGAAGGGTATGCCGATAATTCGAGGTAGAACGCCCGGGAATATCCAGACGATCTACCACTTTCAAGTGATAGCGATGGATCATACCCCTTCCTTGCCGAAATCATTCAATGACAATCCCGAACTGCTGATCTGGACCGATTAATTTACCCGTCTGGTGATCGCCAATGTTGGGTCTACTCGAACAGCCCAGCAAGTCGCTCGCGGTGAAGAAGAATGTGTTTTCAGGCGATTTGGTGCCAATAAAGTAATCAGACATGATCGTGAACCGGAATTTATGGCTGAAGTTTCCGAGCGTTTAATCAGATGATTGGTCAGAAAAAGTGCAACCATAGCCTACCGGCCGCAATCGAATAGCAAAGCCGAACGGATGCCCAGACGCTGACCAGAGCTCTAAAAATGTATGTCACTGATTCCGCCTAACAAAATTGGGACGAATATGCGGAAAGACTGGTATTTGCGATAAATGCTTCCTTTGATCGGGTCAGGGGAGACACCCCCTTTTATTTGGCTTATGGTTGGAACCATCGCTATAATGCCTTATTCTCAGCAGCATTACCCCTTTGATAATAAGAAATGATTTTCCGACTGACTTTGTGTCTTTCTGACAGGCAGAAAGAACTCTTTCCACTTAACGTACTGTACAACAATTGAAACTAATATGTTTTTTTTCTGTAACGTAATTCAGCAGTTTATGGCCGACACCAGATTATGACCGGTGATAACCCGACTATCCAATTAGGTGTCATAATTTCAGATAACTGTTGAATGATTGGTCAGATTTTTTTCGTAGCAGATTATGGCCGTCAGTACCGTACCAATTCAAAATTATGTGTGTACCTAAACATTCTCTTTCCATATAATTTTTGCAGCTCAAAAAATCGGCCATAATCTCTAAAAGTACGAATCTAAATGTCCGCTTTCCTCTATCCGTGTGACCTCAATTGTGATTGG
>MIQA02023753.1:0-15234 GCA_001887855.2 Sclerospora graminicola
AGTCGCAAAACCGCCGAAGTCGTCCCGTACTCCCGATCTGGTGTTATCGACCGCCGACGCTGAAACTGCTTTCCGCGTTCACGGCCAGGATTGTGGCGACCGGGACAGATTGAAGGCCGCCGTCTCTTCCCTTCAGGCGGAGCTTCGATCCTGTCGGGCTGACTAGAAGTTCTGTCGCAGAGTTTCAAGACCTCTGGTGCGATGCTGGAACGCGTGGAACCCCGAATCACTGAGCTGAAACTCAGTCGTCAAGAAAAGCGGAGGGCAAAATAATAAAGCGGAGGGCAAAATAACCCGCCTCAGGGCAATTGTGGGCCAGCTTACGGACGCCATGCAACGGGCCGCCGCGCCATCCGCCTCCGTCTCCGAAACGGCGGGGATGGAAAAAAGGCTGGAGGCGTTGACCGCCCAAGTGGATAGCTTGGAGCACATCCAAGCTGACTTGGTCCAACAACTTGCCGCTGCCAACCGCTGGGCCGATGAAGCTGCCGTTCGGAGATCTTCTCCGGGGCCGAGTGATCCTCAGAAACAGGTGACCGATCTCGAGGGCCAAGTCGCCATTCTGACGGAAGAGAGAAACCGTCTCCGCATGCTGGCAGACGTCGTTGATCCCCTCCGGACTGCCAATCAGGAGTTGGTTCACCATCAAAACTTCAACGTAAGTGCCTCTTCTCCTCTTGTGTTGTAACCCAGTCGCTTACGGTCTCCATGTCCTTATCACTCCGCAGTCCAACAGCTTGAACAGCTGAAACAGCAGTCTGCCGAGATCCCTGACATGTCCCGAGAACTTTCACACCTTCGTGCCCGACACCGCCAGGTGTCCCAAGAGTTAGATAAAGTGAGGGACAACCGAAACCACCTCCGCGAGTCCCACACTCAAGCCGTCCGCCAAATCTCTGTTCTGGAGCAGCAGCTGCAGGAAACTGCCTCCCGGCAACGGGAGCTGCGGTCTGAGCTCTACCGGACCCGGCGAAATCATTTTGACACCCATGCCATGCTGGCTCGGGCCGACCGTGTTTGCGCTACCTTGCTGGACAAGGAGGATCGTTTTAGGGCCTTGTTGTGTGAATTACAAGACCAGCTCGAAACGACTCGAAGCCAGGCCGCTCCTCTCCTGCAGGCTCCTTTGAGTACCCGAAAGTCCATCTTGGCTGTCTTGAGGATGGTGGATCGGTGGAAAACCTCTCCACTGAATTTATCCCGGTCGTCCGCTTCAGCGGAATCAGGACTTGAGGAGCTTCCTGCCGGCCCTAATCCGCCCCTTGTCGGTTCAGACCTCTCGTCAAACTCGGTGGGATCGGGGAGTGGAAAACGTCCGGCCAGTTCCAACCCTTCCTTGGCCGGTGCTGACCCGCCCAAACGGAGAAAGAAGAGCGAGTCCTCCCCTCCGCGCCAATGTCATCTGGACAGCGAAAAAGAATTTGAGTCGGACAGCGATGACAGCTTGTTCGCAAAGCGGTCCGCTGTTGCATCTCCTCCTCTTTCACCAGGGAGAACGGGTATCACCTCTTGTTCGTCCTCTAGCTCCGAAGAGGACTCGGAACCCGGAACGGCAGTTGCGTCGCCATCCGGCTCGGCAGCCGCTTCACCTGATTCTTCCTCGGATTCGGGGCCGCCCTCCCCTTCGTACATCTATGATGATGACGAAGAAGACGAGGATTACGACGACCAGCAGATATACGCCGCGTTGTCTCGCTCTCGCGCGGATACCCGTCGTCGCCTCTCAAATTCCGGTGTCCAAACGACGGATCAACTGGAACCCGATCAGATTATTGATCTCCAAACTCCGCCGCCGGCAGGTTTTGGCTCCGGGGGACATGAGCCGTCTGATCTCTCCTTGCCTCCCGGCACTGTCGACACCCCGGCCTCTCATGTCGCCCGTACCTCGAGTTCCAACGGAGTAGCCGAGGAGAAGGTGGAGGACAACGAAGAGGGCGTCCCTGATCAGTGGTTGACTCCTCCCGACCTGAGCAATCCGGGAGCACCTCTCTCCCACGCTCCGGTCAAACCCCGGCGATCAGCCCCAGCCGGGCCACGTCCCAAACGTCGACCCAGCCGGCCGGCGACCAAACCCAAGATCCGGCGGAGCACTCTACCCCCTGCGCCCCCTTTCCCTAAACTTCCGCTTCTGTGGTTACCGGATTGACGTTTCCCTAGTGGAGCGGATCGGTCCGCCATCCTACCCTGGCAGGTCGAGCAGCTGAGAGATGTAAGTCTCGCTGATATCTCCAGTTCTCAGCTCGCTCACTCTCTGTCCCGTCCGCCTCTCTGGATATTCCCTCGATCCCGCAGGACGCCTCCATTAGAGGCTTGGCGCCCTGACCTGATGGGGTCGGGCGCCATCGACGCGCTCATGAAGACCAAGCCTTGGAAGATCCTGACTACTAAGATGCCAGATATGGGACTTCCGTCCAGCCCATGGTTTGCGAAATTCAAGGCGAGATTCCAGGACTTTGCTGTGGCTCATGCCTGGTCCATCTGGGAGTCTACCCACTTTCTGTACATTTCTGCAGAGGATAAGCGAGCGGACAAATCTCTCCGCACATATTCCGCTTCCCGGAAGAATTGTCGGGGCGGGCTTCCGAGGCGAGGGTGCGTTTATGTGCGTTTATCATGGAAGGTATCCGGGATGGTATTGCGACTTGGACCTGTTTCTCTCCCCGTTTATACTCCATCTACCGAACCGAAGGTGCGGAGATGCAGCGGAGGGCGGAACGTGTTCCCAGGCCTGGGGGCGCGGGATCAGACTACCTCCCTTTCCGAATCTCTGGAGGCCATTGACCAGCAAGATCCTTGGCCCAATCAGTACCTCAAACGGCCCTCCGACCACCTGGACTTCGAGTGGCTCAGCTCCACGGCAAGTTCAATCGTCCATAGGGATGAGCAATCGGGCTTCTTTTAATTATTTCGTTTCCTTCATTTCCCTTTCAATATATCCATCCGTGCTTCTTTCATCTCCACTCCAAGCATTTTCTTTGACTACTAACCGTTATTAGTCTTGTCCAGCCGGCTTGGGGGTCCGCCTAGAGGGACCTTTTGTTGCCGCAGGGCATCCCTTGGTCCGGTCGGGTCTGAACGCCCTGTTCCCAGTCCCAGTCGCCATACTCCTCTTCTACGGGACGGCTGAAACCGGGCGGATGGCTCTCGTACCTAGCGGCCAGTTTGATTATTTCGGATAACTTGTTCATTTCTGCTAATCCGTCCAACAATCCTGGATCCGAAACGGTGAGACCGATCTGATCTCGCATGGCCAAGGTGGCCAGATGGTCTGCGCTGTTGTTCCACTCTCGTTTGACATGTAACGGTTCATGTTCCGGCCATTTCCGCAGGGCGGACATGACCCGATCTCAGCCGGCAATATATCTCTCCTGTGATTTGCCGGATCACCAGATTGGAATCACCACATATGTTGATCCGCCCCTGTGTCCGGCCAGCCAGCAGATCTAGGCCAAGTAAAAGCACCCTGTACTCCGCTTCGTTCAAAGTTATGGCAGGCGTGAAATCCGAGGCGGCCGCGATCACTTTCCATTCGGGTAACTTCCACACAATAGCACTATAGGCCCCGACTCCCTTCTTTACACTCGCCGACCCGTCAAAACTCAAAACCATTAGTTCCTCCGTGGGTCCCACTGTTGGCGGCGGTAATACGATGGATTGTCGAGGCTGCTTCCGAGGCGCTATAGCTATCAGTGCTTCCTCCACTTCTGCCCTTGGGGTAATGCTGGCAGCCAGCGTGCCCAGTATCTCCTCTTCTCCCTTAGTACACTTAATTACTTCGAGGGACCACTGAGACAGCAGAGCCGCCCATCTACCCAGCCGGCCGTCAATTCCATTCGCCGTCAGGAGCCATGAAAGGGTCGACCGTCTAGATAGTACCTTGATAGGCCGAGACACCAGCATAGTATAACACACATCCAGGATCCGCAATAAGGCCAAAACTTCTTTATCCACTAACCCGTAATTAACTTCATTAGCCTTCAGGGTCCGGCTGGTGAATGTCACAGGACAGTACACTCCGTCATGATCTTGAACAAGGGCAGCTGAGATGGCCCACTTGTTAGCGTAGATGATGACCACAGGAACCTTATTAACATCAAAATGCTTCAGGACTGGCGTAGTCGCCATCTTCGCTTTCAACATGCCAAAGGCTAATCGCTCGGGTCATGTGGTCGTCCGGGCCGGCCGCACAGGAATTCGGCGGCCGGCTGTCCATCGGGGCAGACAAGGGCGCTATCTCATTGGCCGAAATAGTTGACAAGGGCGCCGTCTCATTGGTGGAAGTATTTGACCCGGGCGGCATCCCATTGGCTGATATTGCTGGCTCGGCTCGCGCCTCCACTTGCCTATCCTGCTCTCTCAGCTTGTGGTAATCCTTCTCCCGTAATTCATACAAAACCGCAGCATAGGCAGCGAAATCCTGAATGAACCGACTGTAGTAATTCAGGCTGCCCAAAAAGGATTGCATAGCCTTTAGGGACCGCGGGAAAGGCAGATTACTCAAGGACTCCAAATCCCTCGGATTAGCCTCCAATCCGGCAATCGAAACTTGATGACCCAGATAGGTCACCTTAGTCTTTCCCCAGAAACTCTTAACCACACTAATCGAATGATTCCACTTTTCACACGTAATCATCAAATTCTCCACTTTGTCGCACAGTAAATCCCAGGTAGTTGCCGTAATGAGAATGTCATCAATGTAAGACCGCCGCCCCAAAACTGAAGGTTTTGGGTCGGGGTCCGGGTCACCTTCGGTGAACACGTCTCCGACCAGAGCCGGATCTTGATCCGCCTTGATCTTAAAGTGTCCGTACAGCGCGTTATCTCTCAGCCGTTGATAAATCTGCGGGGTATTCTTCATCCCGAACGGCATCCGGTTCCATTCGAACAACCCGAAGGGCGTCACGAACGCAGAGATCTCCCGCGCACGATCGGTCATAGAGACCACCCAAATCCACTGGCCATGTCCAATGAGCAATACCACAAAACTTTATCCAAGTCCTCCAACAAGTCGTTTATCAACGGCATCGGCTAAACCATCAGCTTAGTCAGCCGGTTTACTAACCGGTAGCCAATACACAACCTTATATCCACCCCATTCTTCTTGATAATAATTACAATGAGCGGAGCCCATGGTGAGGTGGACGGCTGAATTATCTTGGTGGCCAGCAATCCCTTGATAGGCTCTGGCAGCTTTTCCCGATACTGGGGGGCGACTCTTCGGCACCTTTGCGCACCCGGCTTGGCGTCTTCCACATCAATGTCACATACCGCCCCATGGGCGGCCGGAGGAAGTGCGTTTCCTGGCCCGATCAGCAGATGCTTCCTTTTCCATATGATATCCTTCAGCCTGCTGATCTCTTCCGGGGTGTTCACATCCGGATCTCCCACTTGCAGATCGTCAATAGTAACCGCTGGGGGGCAGGTGGTTACCTCAGGTAGCACCGCCATCTGATCTTCCATGCCTTCAACATATAGCTCGCCCCATTCATGAATGCAGACTTGGTCAGCTTCGACGACTTCGGGATCCTGATCGGCCGGCTGGGTCCATCCGCCTTCGCATCGGTCATCAAACCATCCGTCATCGGGGGTGACCGCAAATGTAACTCTGCTTTGCCCTTTCTCCCGATTCCGTCGTTCGTCCGTCTTCCTCTGGGTGGGCAAAACCAGTTCCGCGATCGGGGCATAGTCTCCGCCAATACGTTCAGCCGGACCCGGCGACGGCCGGCTCCGCGCCAATATTTTAGAAGGGGTCCGGTACTCGGGTTTAGCCACCATCGGCGTCTGGTCCTCCTCCAATTCTTCCTCTTCGCTGACCAGATCGGTGGTTGCCTGAAAGGCTAGGTTTTGCCACTCGATATAGCGTCTTGAGCCAATAGTGACATAGCCCGGCCGGCGGGGCACCTTGTCCTCGGCCAGCCACATTCCAATAATCACGTCTTCATGCAAGGTGAGGGGCCTTTCCGAGATGTTGGTCACGCTTATAGAGTTGAGATGACCGCCCCCTTTAACAAACGAGGGTACCCAACACTCGCCCCTTGTCAGCCATAACTTACTCCGCCTGTCGTGTGGTCGTAACAGTACTTCCACCGCTTTTCCAACTGGCACCGTTCCAAACTGACCTAACTTGAGGAACTGGACGTGGGCGCCATATAAGGGCCGCCGGCCGGCCAGCTGGATCTGTACCTCATCCGGCAACGTCAATGTTCCATGCGATAAATCCAGCCGTATGCCGGCCGGGACCATAAAATCCATACCCAGAATTGCATCCTGCCCGGCCAGCTTGCCTACCCAGGCGGTAAAGTAATACACCAAAGACCCAGCCAACGTAATCTTAACTCTCGTCCTTCCTTGGGTCATGTATGAACTTTCTCCAATGCCGATACACTCCTGCCGCTTCGTCTCGTCTATCTCACACCCCACCTTACGAGCAAAGGTGGTGTCAACGATAGACACTTCCGCGCCAGAGTCGAACAGCATGGTAGCCTTCTGGTTATTGATTTTGCCATCCGCCTTGGCCTGCTTGAACCATTTATCCGGCGAATGATATTTTCAATAACCTCTCGACTCGCCGGGTAACAGGTTCAATTCCATACGCACTTCAGACCGAGAATAGTCATCCGTCCGTATACTGCTCACCAGGTAGGGGTCAGCCGTGCTGCCCGGAGACCGGATGACGTAATCGTCAAACTTACATGTATTATCGGTTACGCTTTGCTTTGCTTCTTGATTATCCTCCTTACCGACATATGCATAGATGCTAACACTAGACCGCTCGGCTCGAACCAGATTCCAACCTGGCGAGCGATCTAGTTTAACATCTTTTCCACTCCGGGCGGCATCATTCCAGCATGCTTTGTCGGGACGTACCACTTCTTCATCTGGTTGTAGAATTCTTCAATTGGGCACAGCCCCGCCTCGTGCGCCTTCCCGCAAGTCTTATACGTAAACAGGCAGTGTTCCGCCGGATGTCCTTTCATCTCGCACTTCTTGCAGGTCAGCCGCTTCGAACAGCTCCGGTCGTCATGCTTGATGGACCCACAGTGGGTGCACTTGCGCCTGGGGTAATCCTGGTCAGTTCGAGCCGGAAAACCCTTCGGCTGACCGGACCCGGCTGGCAGCCTGGATGGCTGACTGGCTTCTGCCGAGAAAAGGTACCGGTACTGCTCCTCCTCGGACTCGCCCCCAGACCGCTGATACTCCTCTTCCGAGCTGGTCGCGTCTGACTCTCGGGCGACCATGCGGACGGATCGGGCCGTCCTGGTAGATGGCGGCCGGCCTCCTTGATCCGCGTTAAATCGGGACTTGAAACGGCCGGTTCCAACTGCCGCCTTGGGGCCTCGCTTCTTCGCTCTTAGGTAGGTGCGCAGCGTCAATTCCAGCTCCGTGGTGTTCTTCAATCGCAGTAATGCCAGCTGGTCCGCCAGCTCCCGATCGTCCAACGTGCTGATAAAATGTTCCACATGTTCACGAGCGGCTTCCAACCGGCTGGCATCTTCTTTAACCGGGATATCCGCCCTTATGCCAGCGACATTTAAGCGATGGAGATACTCCAGGGGGGTCTCATCCGCCCGCTTCTTGGTGTGGAAATATTGACGCGCCGCCGATGTTCCAGATCCACAGTATTGTTCTTCGAACGCACCGGCCAATCCCCTCCAGTTTCCTCGGATTTCCCGGCTGATCTGTTGGATCCAGTTTTTCGCTGGACCTTTCATCAAATCCCCAAAGACCAGGCACTTCTCATAGTCCGGCGTCCGGTCTCTGAGAAACGCCGACTTCGTCTTGCTCAGTCATCCTCTGGCTTGGTCCTCGTCCGTGTCACGTCCAGTGAAATCTTTTAGATCGGACGTGGTAGACATTCGCACACTCGTGATCGCTCCCGAATCCGAATTAAACGCTTGGGCCGAGGCCATGTGGGCTCGGCGAGCCATCCCCAGGTCCAGGTCATCCGGATCGTAGTGGTACTTGTCCGACTTGACGGATTCCATATCCACGTCGCTGAGAGACAGCTTCCTATTCGTTGGCCGACGTCCGGTCCGGCAACCTGTCTGGCGGCTCGGCGGGGCGGCATGGGGTTCACTCTGCTTGGACTGCACCGACTCCATGTCTTCGTCACTCGGCTCCCTCGCATAGTACTGGACTGGCTCGGACGCCTGAGTTCCACGACGAGCCGGCTGGTCCGGTGACTTCGGACTGCCGCGGCTGGCGCTCAGCCGACGTTGCTCTTCCAAGTATCGTTCAATCATCGCCGAAAACATGTTTTGCAGGTGATCCGGCACTTGAAGGCTCTCCTGGGGGTCGGCTTGAGGGGCGACTTGGGGGGGCGGCCGGGCTGCCGGATCGACATTCCTTTTTGATCCGCCCATCCGCGTCTTCGTCTTCCTCCTTCGGTTCTGGATCCGCCGTCGCCGTCCGCCGGGCCTGTACGCTGTACTGGCTGGCTTTCTTCCGCTCGGGCGTATCCGGATCCTCACGTCCTCCAAGCCTCATGGCCGTCGCCACACGCGCTGCTCCCCTTGGGCCAAGCGTCATGCGGGTGATACCCACCGATGAGTCGGAAGAGTCCGCTTCCGAAGGGGCAGACTCGTACTGCGAAGAACCTGAGTGTATCCCGGCCGGTCTGCTTGCTGCCGGCGGCGTGGACGGCGCCACTCCAGTCGTGGCTGTCATCTTCTTCGACGGCGGCGAGCAGCCCACTAGCGGTACCAAGCGGTCGTGCAGTGCGCTGGACGCCTCCTTCAACTTGTCCATCTTCAGATCAAACAGCTCGTTCGGATCAAACACGCCGGTGTTAATGCCGGCTTGTTTGAGTTGATCGAATAGTCCTCTAATAAGGGACACGTGGCCGTCTGAGAGAGTTGGGGGAGAGACGGGACCTTTCAATCCGCCTAGGATCTTCGGCCGTGTTATTTTCAGCACCTTATCCGTCCGCAAGAACTGCCCCAACTCGTGAAGATGGAAAGCACGCTCCAAGTCTGTATCCGTTGATAGGCCGTCCTGCTTTTCTTCTTCTTCTTCGAAACGCGGCCTATCTTTGCGGGTCGGATAATCCGATTCCTGCCAATCCGGTCTCTTTAGGGGTAGGTGGGCCGGATCGCGACTTGGTCCCGATCCGGCCGGCTTCCCACTCCGGTCGTATCCGACTTCCGCTTCTTCTTTCTTAATTTTTTCTTCTTTTATATCCATAATATGCATTTGTTTGTTAGGATCATGGTCGAAACCATGATCCTTCCTCGGACTATGGTGACTTGCACCATAATCCGATCCGGCTCCAGCTGGGGCATAGCGGCCGGTACTCAGTGAGTAGTACCGTAATCCGGCACAGTACCGTAATCCGCCCCCGGTGGAGCCTCTAGGGGAGTAACTTCTTCTTTAATGTCAACCTCGAACTCCCCCAATCCGAGGCGACCATCGCATCCTTCCATCTTCAGCAGCATTGGGGGCGATATGCCTTCCCCCAATGCACCCGACACAACATCGTCAACAAATTTAAAAGGTTTAGGTCTTTCGCCCGCTAGGGACTCGCGGTGATATCCAGGGTCACCAAGAGATCCGGGCACGCGCACCATTGTGGCCTGCGAAGTGGAGTCTGACGCCGTCGATTACGACAGCGACAGCTTCATCATACGGTAGTATGAGGAGCGTAGAGATCCTCTGGTCCTCGTCATTCGCCTGGTCGTGACGATGACGACTTTGAGGTGGCAGGTGGTGCTCCACCTGCCAAGAAACAACGCGCAGAAGCGGCTTACGCTGCTTCTGATTCACCATGTTGTACGGAACGTCATGTTCCGTACAAAGTGGGGTTTTGGACCCCAGCATGGACGCTTGTGCCCGAAAGTGGTGGGCACACCAAGCGCGATTGTCAATACCCGTTGTTTGACATCAACGCGCTTGATGATTGCGAAGACCTTCGCAATCATAACTTTGATCGAAGTACCGACGATAGACGTCGGTACTTTATCGACCTTTTCTATCAGGCTCGTTATTATACGAACCGGAAAGGGTCGCGCAAGAACAGGGACGATAAAGATGCCCTGATTCAAAGTTAAAATGCCTTTGTTGAAATTACAACAAAGGCCCCGACGAATACGTGAATAAAATTCACGTAAACCGCGAGCGCTTCTTAAAGCACTCACGCCTAGGTAAAATGGAGTTTATCGATATTACCTGCATCAAAGAAGGAATTTCTTGCGGAGTTCCTTCTCACATGGCTTGCCCTTGTTGTCCCAAGGGAGCTCCTCGTGTTACCGAAAAGGAGCTACGAGGGTACCGAGGTTACTCAGTACCCGCTAGTGTTAAGAGCCTCATTGATGCTCTTAATGCATCGGCACCTAGTACCGATGCTTTGCAGCCATCAACACCTAGTGTTGATGCTTCTTTTGAGTTTGAGGAGAAGTTTCCTTCTCAAACTCCTGCAGGAGGTCAGGGGCATCCGCCCTTAGCACCTCAATCGGTTCCCAAGAGTCAAACTCTTGGGAATGTCCCAACCAGCGTACCAGGTACTCGGTACGCTGCCCCTTCTTATAGGGAACCGAGCGCTTCGATAGTAAGCGCTCGATAATGTAACACTTATTCCCCTGATTATCAATCAGGGGCGGCGGGGGTTGGAAATTCCCTCGGCGTTGTTGTTGCAGAGCATGGTTCACAGCTCCGCAAGATCGAGAGCCACTGTAACAGCCTGAGCGCAGATATGGCGCACACGATGAGGACGTATCGTTCTCATCGCGACGAGATTCGCGACATATTGAGCGCTCATCTCGCAATGCAGCAGAAGAACGATCTTCTGCTGGTCGAGATTGATCGACTAAAGTTGGAGATGGAAACTCTCCGGACTTCTCACAACGAGACCGATTACAAGTCTCTCTTGGGAGACTTGAAGAAGCACGGCATTCGCCGTGCTTCGAAGACGTAGACGATCGATACGGCTTGAGCCTTCCAACGTAAAACGTTGGGTGAAGGCGCATAACCGCGGGAATGTCTAATGTATAGGGGCATTCCCCTTAACGCTTTGGACCTTGAAAGGTCCAATGAACTTAGGAAGCAACTTCCGTGTAGGGAAGTTGCTAATTGCATGTGTAGGGAAGTTGCTAATTGCATGTGTAGGCATATTAGTAGTTGATAACAATACTAATTAACCTTTCTGAAAGGAATTTGTGTTTTTCCTTCCAGTCTTATCTGCATTTTGCTTCTTCTTATCAAACGCGGAAGCAAGTGCGTCTCTCACATAGCGTATTACAGCTTGGCGCTGCAATACGAATTCATCTACTGCTTTATTAGCAGTTGCAATACGAATTCATCTACTGCTTTATTAGCAGTTGATGGGTTGTCGTTTTCATTGCAGCCATTGCTGCAGACACATATTCAGCGTAAGCAGCTTCAGTATCTAAAGCTGCTTGATTTTCTACTGTGTTAACAGTAGAAGACTCGTCAGTCTCTTCGCGAGTTGCGGTCGCAACTTGCGCCTCGACTTGCTCAAAATTTCAGCGGGTCCCGTCCCCACTTAGATTTGGCGTACCGCCAAGTAAAGCTGGGGTTCGTGGATGCCTTTAGGCATTCACGTAGAACGGTGTATGCTTTGTAGAAGCATGCACCGAGTTATTTATCGCCAACTCGGTGAGTGGCAAATAGTCACTCCACTGCTCGAAGGCATGCGCGTATGAACGCAGCATATCTCCGAGAACGCGGTTAACGCGTTCAGTTTGCCCATCCGTTTCCGGATGGTCCGCAGTTGACATCTTCAACTACGTGCCCAACAAAGAGAACGTTTCTTGCCAGAAACGTCCTGTGAATCTCGGATCTCGATCCGAGATTATGTTTTCCGTCATTCCGTGTAAACGAAATACCGTGTCAACGAATATCCGCGCCGTTTGCGCAGCGGTGACATTCGCTGACACTGCAGCAAGATGAACCATCTTGCTGAAGCGGTCTACAAAGACCACAATTCCTGTCTTCCGACTGTGATCAGCCGGAAGACCAAAGATGAAGTCCATGGAAATGGACTTCCAACACTCTGTCGGAACCGGCAGAGATTGGAGGGGAGCCTGCGCAGAGTGCGCAGGCTTGACGCGCTGGCATATCTCGCAAGCGCGTACATACTTGCGTACCCATTTATACTGGTTACGCCAGTAGAAATCGCGTGCGAGAGAAGCATACGTCTTCTCTCGACCTTGATGCCCCGAAATCGGTGCATCATGGTACTCAAACAAAATTTGATGTTTGAGATCATCGTCGTTTGGAACGACGATGCGACTAACATCATCTTGGTCTGTGCTATAAAGCAACAGACCATCGTGCAATCGATAACGATGCACGCAAGCGCGAAGGAACTCTGGAAGTTCCTCGCGCTTCCGATCAGATTGATTACTAAGGTAATCAATCAGCAGACGAGTTTCCTCGTCTGTTTCGTACGCTTGACGTACCTGTCGTACGAGTGACGACGACAGAGCAGTGCAACGTATTGCGTTTGCACTGGTTGCCTCCGTTACAGACGGTTTCGTCTCGAAATCGGGGCGTCGTGATAGCGCATCCGCTATCACGTTCAACTTTCCCGGTTTGTATTCAACCGTGAAGTTGTATTCGGCAAAGAATGACAGCCAACGTGCCATTTTTTGAGAGATGTGTGGTGAATTCACGGCCGTGCGTAACGACGCATGGTCCGTGTAAACCACAAACGGTCTATCTCCTAAGAGATAGATCCGAAACTTTGCCAGTGCATATTTCATGGCAAGGAGTTCCTTGTCATGCACTGGATAGTTGCGCTCGGCTGGGCGCAACTGACGCGATTGATAATAAATCACGCGATCACGATCATCGTGATCGCGCTGCATCAAGGCGCAGCCGATGGCGAAATCGCTCGCGTCGCAAACGACGTGAAACGGTCGCTCGTTATCGGCTATCGCCAAGACGGGAGCTTCAGTCAAGCTACGCTTGACTGCATCAAATGCATCTTGGCACTGGGTATCCCAGTGCCATTCGACATCTTTCTTCAGTAACTGAGAAAGAGGTCGAATAAGACCGGCATAATTGCACGAATATTTGTGCAAGTATGTCGCCAACCCAAGGAACTTTCGAAATTCCTTGACAATGTTTGGCGTAGGCCATTCAACGATCGCTCTGATCTTTTCCGGATCAGGGCGCACCCCTTTCTTGCCCACAAAGCAGCCAAGAACGGGTATCTCAGGTGCACCAAAGGTGCACTTCTTTAAATTTGCATAGAGCTTATGCTTACGCATAAGCTCTAACACCTGACGTAGATGTTCTTTATGAGCATCTACATCAGTCTCACCATGTTCAGCCTTGCTGTGGATGAACACGTCGTCGAAGTAGCTCGGTGCGAATTCTCGCACCGGGCGTAATAGATGCGTGACGCATCAATTGAAGGTGGCAGGGGAATTTCGAAGCCCCTGCGGCATCACAAGCCACTCCTAAAGCATACCGCTTGGGGTGCTAACAGCCGTGAGAGGGATATCCTTCTCACGCATGAGGATTTGGTAGAAACCATCCCTCAAATCGAGAGCACTGAAAACGGTGCTCCCGCTCATGCCATCAATGATGACATCTTTCCGCGGTATCGGCGTCTGCGCCGGTACCGTGGCTGCGTTCAGCTTATTAAAAGCATGAACGATTCTCCGCCCACCAGTGGATCTCTTTACGCAAAAGGTGGGACTGGAGTGCGGAGAGGTAGACTCCCGCACATGTCCCGCCTTACGACGAGTTTCAAAGAACTCGTCGATCGCTTTGACCTGGTCGCGCAGCAATGGCCATTGCCGCGTGACACAGTACTTCGTGCCAGGCACGAGATCAATCTCGTGCCTAGTTCCCTTATCTTTAGGGAGCTCACAAGGTACTTCTTCTGGGAATACGTCAGCGTATTCCCAAAGTACCTCGTAGTACGGAGAAGTCGCCTTAAGCGACTCCCAGCTCTGCGCTTCAAAGCGCTGAACTTTGGTCTTTTCATTGGGAACGGGTTCGTTCCCAATACCTTCTAATTGTAAAGTGGATATTCGTTCACGAATATCCACAACCTCATCTGTTGCGACAATGACGCAGATCTGGTCGATCTGATCATTGCGCAAGTTCCTTACGAACTTCTTCCAGCTCAAGGCTGGAAGGGCCATTACCTCTGAACTTAAGTTCGGAGGGTTGTCAAGTGTGAGAGACTGGGTAGCTAATCCAGTCTCTGTCTGTGTCAAGACGTTGATCGTCTCGACGGACACAGCTGCGAGATCAGACGCACTCGTCTGATCTGTTGCCTGATCTGTTGCACGGTGATTATCACTCGTGCACAAGGCATTCTCCTCATGGTGACCACTGTCTACCATGGTGTTCGTGCACTCACGACTGCTCTCAGTCGTGGGTTCTTCATTTTCGACACGGAAGTTATTTACATCCGTGACGGTTTCATTATTTTCACGGTGGGTGTTTCCCACTGTGTGTAAATTCTCTATACCACGACCGTCATCGGTCGTAGTAACTTCAACACGGGGGTGTTTTTCACCCGTGTTGCACACATTACTGACACGCAACGACTCGTTCGTTGCGTGGGTAAGTCCCTCTGGACTTTGATCAGCGGGTGTACCATCCGCTGATCTAGTCGGATCAGACCTGGTGGTGCCATCGCTACCCACCAGACTGTCTGACTCTGCGGTTGTATCATTAGATACAGCCGGGTTACTCACAGGGTGATCAGATCCTGTGAGACCGCCGCAGTCGATCGACAGGTTAACCCAGTCGATCGTTGGTTGATGCTTGGACATCGAAGGGATGCCCAAGATTACATCGGACTTGTCGTCAAGATCGAGGACGATGTATTCGTCCTCGAACGACAGTTTGTCTAACTCGAAGCGTGTGCGAATCACACGCTTTGGTATAGTCACGGTTGCACCTGTTGCTAACCGGACTGACAACATGCTTCGTGGAGATTCAATCTCCACGAAGTTCAACGACGTTAGAACCTCAGTTCTAACGAAATTGTTTGACGCTCCTGTGTCAAACAGAGCACGCATGGGGACATCGTACCTCCAGGGTGATGAGAAGTTTCTCTTCACCCTGCACGTGTTGACAGGACACAGTCCCGTCTGGGGCTATTATTCTCACATGCCCGATGTCGGCATGTGAGATTACCCGTCCAGTAGGGCGCCCCGCCCCTACTGGTTTCATCAACAGAGGGTTGCCCCTATTGATGTCGCTTACCAGCGGACTGTCCAGTCGCTGACTGCGTGGCACCGGCCGTGGCGC
>MIQA02023754.1:0-10318 GCA_001887855.2 Sclerospora graminicola
CCGGCACTATACAAAGTTCAAGTGTATTGCAAGACGAGCTCCCCGGTGACGATTTCCGCCCAGGAGCTACCCCTAGTCCTACACCTCATCTCCCTATTGGACGGATTTACACTTTTCGCCCTAGGGTCCATCAAAAGAGCTAGCCACCCAGTACTGACGGGTACACAAGGTGAGCTTTTAACATGCAACATTCGAGCAGTCGCGATCAAGCGGATGGAAGCGACCGATGCCGGCCGGATGCCAGATCGGATCATTACTCGGATGGACGGAGTACCCCCTCCGATAGTCAGTCGTCTGGGACCCCCGTGGGTGTTCGCGTCTCAGGAAGATTTTCTGAGAGCGACTACACCAAAATTTTCAGAGTCTTTGTTCGATTTGGGTGATACAATGGAGGCGGACCTTGTTGCCTCTCTTCCTCTATTGCATCAATCTTGCTCTCTAAGCGCTTCATATACTCCATTATAGCAGCCATATCAATCTTTTCTTTATTCATCATTCAAATACGTAACCACGTAACCACGAGAAAGAACGAAAAAAGTAATCCAATGTCCCCCTTTGGCACAGGGGACTTCCACAGAGAATCTTACTATAAACGAAAAACTTAGTTAATTTCGAAAAACTTAAAATTCCAATCCTAAGCCCGGCAACCTTGGGCTCATAACCTGTAGGAAAATGTAGTTATGCGCGCGTAAAGTTCTTAACCTTACCTGTACCATTTCGATACCGATTAACGACCTCGGTTGGTGCAGTGGTTTAGGCCCTTCCCACGGGACCGGGAGATTGCGGGTTCAAGTCCCACAGGGACGAAAATCCAAAGTCGAACCAACTTGGTTGGATTGTAAGTATAATGAGACAAATTGAACCCTTTAGATACCGATAAGTGTGCCTAATGCCTTCTTGTAGTAAGTGTGTAGTCTTCATCGGTTAGTATAGAGTCTGGCTATCAGAAAAATGCGTCCGCACTACTTAGATGTCTCGCCTGTTAGTGCGAGGCGTGAGGGAGTCTCTTAGACAGGAAGTGCTAGAAGTCTTGTTTACTAGACAAAAATGATAGTATTATTATAGGGACCCACTAGGTGCACACCCCACAATTAGGTAATAAAAGCATTAAATCGTATCGACTCCATGAAATCAGAGAAAAGAGCAGAAGCTTCAATAACGTACCTTACTTGACAGTGCCCTCGCAACTCTTAGCTTTTGCATTTTTGGTGACTACACCCCTTAAGTCGATCATTTTTGAATGCCTGATTTGCACAAAAAAATCGTCAAATGCAGAGAAGATATTGTCAGCTTTTTGAGGAGAAATCGTTGCACTCCCTTTGGCTGTAAATACGGTTAAAAATGACGGACCTGTGCGCATGTCATATAGATATTTCTTCATTCTATACGGTACGCTATACCTACTTAATTGTACAGGGGGTGTGCATGTATCAAAAACACAATACTTTTTGACCCTTTATTGTATGAACCACAATCCTCTAAAGGACTGCCAACCCGCTTCTCATATGGCCACAAAGTTTTGTTAAAACTAATTACTAGGGATTTTGGGCCCAACTAAATCAATTTTGTTTAGTAACATTCTCGTCAATTAGAAAGCAAGATTACAGCAACTATTTGGGTTGTGATTTTTTAGGAGGTAAACCTGCTTTTGGTGCAAGCCTAACTATGCTTTTTTTAGTTTAAAATTGAACTTAGATTTGGTTCAACTGCATCTGGTTCTGGAGAAAAAAATTAATTGGAAGAACGAATTATTATGGGCTTCTTATGTATTTTGCTTTATAATATATTGCTGGCTGATCTTGCAATGTGTGCAAGCAATCTAGCTACCAGTAATTCTAAACCGAGAGAGGGCCACCAACAGTCCGGGCTTTTCCGTATTGAGAATAAAACTTTTAAGTCGGACGATCTTGTCGTGTTTCTATCTATAGCTTAAACGATTGCGTCAGGGCGATCTGGATATCTTAATTGTAACAGAAAAATTGTGTTTGTGTTCCGAATACGGACCTTTTTTAAAGGATTGACGAGTCAAAGAATAATAACTTCTGTAACGCCGAATCAGTTTTCGACCAGCACGCAAGTAGTAATGCGCAGGCTAGTCGCAGCTGTAGAGGCTGCCTAAATCTATATTGGAACAATTTTATTGCCAGAGTTATCAAAGATTTATACAAGCTGAAAAGTGTTCAAAAATATAATGATTATGCATCAGCTAAGTTTTCTTAACCTGTATCAAGTTTCTTACGATCTCTTCTAATTCAGCAAGGCGTCTTTAGATATTAGCAGGATCGAGTTGCAGAAAGACCCCGCCAAATACAGCTGCTCTGCTTATTACTTTTGTACGTTGTACCTACTTTATGGTACAGGGGGTGTGCACGTATTAAAAAGGGGGTGTGCACCTGCAGTAGTGGGTCCCTTACTATATATTATGTAAATATTAAGTGTACTTTCGGCTAAAATACTACTTGTATTGTTGGATCTGAACCACTCAGTTGATACCTTCGAACGATGAATTGAAGCGTTGTCCTGTTGAAAAATCCAGTTTGACTGATGGTATTGCGCTACAAATGGTAGTAAATAGTCTTCAAGGGTCCTGCAATAATCACCACTCTTTTGATTTCCCGAAAGAATAGCTAAACTGGACTTTCCCTTGCTTGAAAATGCTCCCCAAATCATCACCGACCCTCCACCTGACTGTCGCTTGGAAAAATACTTTTCTTCCGTTCTCAGATCATGCCAATAAAACTGAAAGCCGTCAGGACCATCCAAATTATTTTTTTTCTCGTCAGAAAATATAATATTGCCCCATTGATGATCCCACGTGACCCTCTCAGTTGCCCACTTCAACCGCGCCTCAATGTGATGCTTTTTCAACTTTGGAGCACTTTTCTTCTTCTTGTACTGGACTGTGGGATCATTGGAAAGCTCATTTCTGATTGTACGACTGGAGACAGGAAGATTTAAAAAATTTTGGAGCTGTCCGGAACTGTAAATACCTTTCCTTGCCTCTCTGACCAATAATCGTCGTGAAGCGTCTCTCAGTATTTTCGGTCTTCCTCCCCCTCGAAACTTTCCATACTCAGTAGGATTGGACAAATAATTATGAACTACTGTTTTCGAACGATCGATACTCTTTGCAATCTCTCTTTCACTTTTCCAGCTGATTTTAATGCGTTGATCTGTCCTTTTTCGAAGTCTGAGAGAGTCGAGCCTCTAGGCATCTTAAAATTAAAAAAAACTTCAAAATTATATTTACATATACGTTCGGTTAATAGCAATAACATATAAAAAAATAGAACGAAAACGCATCTGTACTTTGAGATATTCGCTGTCAAAAATGCTGGTCATAAGGTCAAGTTAGCAGGGTTACAGGCTTTTCAAGATGGGGTGATCTGATTGGAAGTACAAAGGCACCCATAAATCTATATTTTAAAACGATTATGATTGGTTGAATTCCAATGTCGGTAGGTCCTCTAGTATCGCCTAAAACGCAAAAAAACTGTAGTCCTATAGTTCTTTCCACCACTGTATCGACACACTTATTCGGTCGCATATTTCTATTTATACTACTCTGTTCGTGGATATTTGACAAAATTTTGGGCAGCACTCCGCCTCGCTTTTTTGGGTGCAAAATAATAAATGAAGGGTTGGTACCTTTTCTAATTAAACAAAAAATGACCCTACCACTTCAATAAGATAACGCTTGTGTTTGTATACAAGGAATGACGGGTGTACATGTTCGACCACATCATATCAAAAACACACGTCGTCAACAATATTAGAATCTGGGCTAAATGAAAAACGAATCGCGGCCTTCAATTGTTCTAAGAAATAGAAGCAACGTATTGATCCTGTCTTTCTTCATGTTCTCCATGAAGCTGCTCATTGCGAACTCGTTATTGCCATCGCCTCCTCCATTGCCGTAGTAACTATCGCGAGTCAGTAAATACGTGCGTTAACTAAACCATAATGTCGACGTACATGAAGACAGGGACAGCCGCAATATCGGAGATCATCTCTAGCTTCAACACTCGGAAAATGTCATCCGGACTTGGTCTTGTTTTCTTCAACTATGATAGAAATTGGTCATAGGTTCGCCGAGCCTTCTATTTGTGCCTCCATTGCTTCTGCAGATTTGGGCTTGTCTATACTGATTCGAGTGAACGACGTCGTAATAATGTCGTCACCTGCATTTTCCAGTTATATCTTCCTAGCGTAACGGATCTGTTCAAAAGTATCCTTTTCCATGTTGCAGTAGGAACTTTAATCTTGAATAAACTTGCACTAGTTTGTTGAATCTTATACCTTACTTTGTCAAGGTATAACAGTCGACGTAGCTACCAAGTCAGACGTTGTCGCGTAGGTTGAACACAGGGACTTAGTTAATAAAAAGTGTATTAAGAAGTGATTAAGTATCTACCTAATCAATATGCATGCGAAGTGTCGAGACTCACGAGACAAAGTGCAAGCAGTTTTTAAAACCTACACTATAATTACCTCGAAATAAAGTCGGTTATGGTCCGAATACATTTCACCCAACTTTACTCCAAATATAGCAAAGTACCGTGAATCTCCCAAAATAGTGCTCCAAGGTAGAACCGTAATAGTCGTCATTATGTAACTAACATAATAATTAACAAAACTGATATACCGCAAAACTTCACTTTTTAACACTCCTTCTTGAAATGAAATCGGCCATCATTTCAAACCAATTTCGGAGCGTAACTCGTTGAGTCTTGGGTATGGTAGTGCTTTAGTAAGCAAATCTGCCAATATATCTTGCGTAGGAACATAGTTAGCTTCGATTCCGCCATCCTTTAATTTCGAAACAATATACTTTAATCGTATATCAACATGTTTCATTTTTGATTTTCCTTCCATGCTGCTTATCATCTTGATTGCAGCTTGTGATCAATACGACTTCTCACAAGCTTGACTTTTTTCGTTTCCACTATAGCTAGAAATGACCAAACTGGTAGCGGTACCGCTCCATAGGCTAAAGAAAGAAAAACAGCGTCGTCAAGTATTTTTTCGCAAGCTCTCTTCGAAAGAACCCTTTGTACATACTCACTCATTATAGGACGGACAAGGGTTGTCCATAAGCAATACCATAGGACGCTCGACTTTTAACCCAACTTCTTGAATTAATTCACGAAAACCCAACATTTCCACTTCAATTTTTAAAGCCGCGTAAAATTCCGCTTCCATTGTAGACAGCAAAACACCACCTTGTTTCTTGCAAATCCAGTTCAAAACCATGCCGTCCATTAGCACGACACCTCCGGTAGTTGATTTTCGGTCATCTTTCGATCCTGCGTAATCAGAGTCGCTGTAGGCCTTGATGGTTGTAGTTGTGTGTGCATTATTCGAGGTCCCCATATGTAATTTCATATGTTTTGATCCTTTCAGGTATCTCGCGATTCGTTTAGCCAAATTCCAATCCACTTGCGTGGGTGCGTGAGTTCTCCTAGATGCCTTATGTACCGCAAACGATATGTCTGGTCTTGTGCACCGACAGATCCATAGTAAGCTTCCAACTAGCGATTGGAAAGATTTAATCGAAACTTTTCCGTCTTTTGGCAAGACTTCGCTTTCTTCAAGATTCAAATCTTCATATTCTTGACTTATGGGCACCTTTACAGGATTAGCGTCTTTGACATCAAAGTCCTCGAGTATCCCGTCAATCATTACTTCTTGATCCAGCGTGTATCCCGTGCTTTTGTCCAAAGAGACTCGCATACCCAAAACCTTAGAGACTTTGCCGAGATTTTTTATATCCAAGACTTTAATATCTTCAAAAAATTCATCCACCAAGCTTTCTTTGGTTCCGGTTACCAGTAGATCATCGCCATAAACTCCCACAATCACCGTATCATCGTCCGTTGATCGTACGTAAAGGCACATATCCGTCATGCACTGCAAAAATTTCAATTCAATCAATTTTGCGTGTAGTAAACGATTCCAAAGTCTCCCGGCTTGCTTGAGTCCATACAGCGTTTTTTCGAGCTTCTACACCTGTCCTGAAGGTTTCGATTCCTTTGAATTGCCGTCTTTTAGCTCCATACCTTTCGGAATATGCAGGTATATGTCGTGCTCGTCCTCGTAAGCCTTCACATATGCATTAGGTATGTCCCCATGTTTTGCGGGGACTTTCCACTTGCACGCCAAGCCTAGAATTAATTCCACTGTTCCCATTTCAATGACAGCCGCGAAAGTCAAAGTGTAGTCAATGCCGCAGCGCTGCTCTTTTCCACATGCCACTAATCTTGCCTTGTATCGTTCAATATCGCCATTCTGGTCAGTTTTAGTCTTGAACACCCACTTTGTGTGCAGTGGGGTGCAATCCTTTGGCTTCTCGATGATTTTCCATACCTTGTTATTTTCGAGAGCCATGATTTCTTCTTTCACCGCCGCAATCCACTTCACTTTGTTCGAACTCTTCATTGCTTGAGCGTAATTCTTGGGGTCCACTTCGCCGACAAAATTCACCATCCCCAGATCTGAAACTATACCTTCATCGGTCTTGTTTTCTTCGTTTGTTTTTGATTCCGAAGTAGTTTCTTTGATGTAGCGTCTGGTTCCATGTCGTTCGCGTTGCCACTGCTTTTTCTTTTGAGTTTTCTTCGGTTTATTCTTGTGTAGCTCTTGTTGTCGATCTTGGGCTCCTTCTAACTCTTGGTCTTCGCTCAACTCGACTTGAATTTGCCTGTTCTGTTCTTCATCCAGTGTCTCGATGTTCTTGATATGCTGGGTGACCACGACCTTCTTTTCTTGCTTCAGATATACCTTGAAACCTTTGGTCTCTTCGCTTTTTCCAACAATAAGACCGATCTGGGCTCTGTGTGCGAGCGAGTTCTTCCCCGGATTTCGGTAGACCGTGCATGGAGATCCAAATGCCACTATGCTTCCGAGCTTCGGCTTTTGTCCGCTCAAAAATTCGATAGGCGACATGTGCCTTGCATTCGCGCTTGTGGGGCTTCGATTTATAATATAGGCCGCGTATTGTACGGCGTCTCCCCAAAATGCCAGGCTTAATCCACACGAAAATATCATGCACCGAGCCATGTTCATAATGGTTCGAAGCATGCGCTCTGCCTTACCATTACTTGATTGATTTCCTGCTTCGCTAATTTGTCGCGACACTCCTGTACTTTTACAGAAACCGTCAAGGTTTTGGTATTCGGCACCTCCATCGGTCCGTAGGATATGCACCTTGCAATCGAACTGCCTTTCGAAAAACGCCAGGAAGTGTTCAAACTTCTTCGCAGCAATGTCCTTGCTCTTCGCGAGAAATACTCGAACATAATTTGACTTGAAATCCACAAAGTTTATCATGTACCTGTTTCCGAATCTATCTCTCGGAGTTATTAGCCCCTTGAGGTCGGAGCAAATCACACCCCCGCTTCGATCGGTTGGTGCGTTATCACCGCTGTCTTTCTTGGACCTTGGGTTCTTCGTTTGTTTTCCTTGTGCGCAAGTCAAACAGTTGAGTCTTTTGGTATCTGTTAACATAATCCCACTTTTGGGGTATTTTGCTAACTTTTCCACGGCGTCGTAGTTTAGGTGACCCAACCGTGCATGGAAAAGCATAAGGGAACCTTTTTGCACGCAGGTGTCGCTCTCGGTTTCCTTGTCGCTTTCTTGTAAGATCGCCATGATTGAGTCCCGATCGGAATTTACTGGGACGTCAACTATAACTTCAACTGCAAGTACTTTGTTCTCTTTTTTTATGTCAAAAATATGACGTTTGCTGTCACGGTGCCTCATCACTCGCCGACCACTGACGTACACCATTTCGCATCCCTTTTCTTCCAAAAGTCCATACGACAAGATGTTCCTCGAAAGGTTCTCCACATAATACACGTCCATGATCTTTAAGGTATGTACGGTTTCGTTTGACGTAACTTGTACTTGCACCCAACCTTTCTTCGATACCTTCAGGGTTTGTCCATCTGCTTGAAAGCATGTGCCGTTCACTCCTTCTGCATCCCGCAGATAGGTATCGTTATTGACTAGGTGCATACTTGCACCACTGTCAAGTATCCAGCTATTGCTGTTCGACACCATTGAGCTTTTAGTGATTGCCAGCGTAAAGTCATTTTTGTTGCTGGGTTGAGGAACGTTTCCTTGCTTTCTTGATGTCTTCTTGCATTTCAAAGTTGCGTGTCCTGGCCTCCCACAATTTGAGCACTTCTTTTCCTTGGGCTTGTCCTCCACGTAGTTGATCGTGTCGTTTCCGAACCTTATGGATCCTCTGGCATCATTTTCGATGGCTGTCGCAAATTGGCAAAGTTGTTCCGTTTGCCTGAGGAAATCTGTTCTCGTGTGGTCGAACTTCGACATCAATATAGTCTTGAGCTCACTAGAAGCGTAGTGAACGATATTTTCCAGGACGAGAGGCTCACTTCCTCCTACTGCCTCGGATACGGCAACCATATATAGGTAGTGCTCGTTCCAGCTGCGTTTTGGATTTTTCCTGCTTGTAAATAATTTCATTGACTGAGCAGGCGTTATATGCGTATTGAACGCACTCAGCATCTTGTTCATGATGTGAACGAGCGTTGGTGACTCGTTCCACCATGAGTCTACTTGTCGCTGATAATATCTTTCGGCTGTACCGCTTTGGTAGTGTCCAAGGAGGTCGACCTTGATGTCCTCGCTCCATAGGTATCCGCACGCGGATTCAGCGATCGAAATTTGTCGAATGAATCTTGTTCCCCATTGTTTGAAACCGGCACCGAGCCCCCGGTAGACCTCCTTTCCGTAAAAAAACTCGAATTGAAAGTTTGCAGTCTTTTGCTGTGGGTGTCCGGTACATCTGTTGGGGCGGTTGTCGGAAAGTTGCTTGAGGTGGTATCGGAACGCCTTGCTGCATTGGTGCACCTTGTGGCACTTGAACTCCATGGTTTCCATACACAGGTTGTGGTGGGAACCGAAAATCTGCCGGTGGTGGAGTAGGTCCAACATTTTTCACATCTGGTTCTTTCCAATGTTCAGTTGGGTATGGTTTCTTCTCGGGCGTACTGTCGAAGGATGCCATTCGCATCCGAGTACCAAGCCTCATTGAGTTATTGAAACCATATTCATCCACGTTGATCCTTGAGTTCTCCAATTTTTCCATCCGTTCGGCTAGTCCTCGAACCAGCTTCAGTATCTCTGCTCCTTCGGCACCCAAACCTGCGTCCTTTTTTTCCTCACGACTATCACTGTCGACGACATTGTGACCTTTTGGGCTCATAACCTGTTCAAAAGTATCCTTTTCCATGTTGCAGTAGGAACTTAAGCTTAAGTCAAGTCGTAGTCGATAATTTTGCGATAATCTTGAATAAACTTGCACTTGTTTGTTGAATCTTATACCTTACTTTGTCAAGGTATAACAGTCGACGTAGCTACCAAGTTAGACGTTGTCGCGTAGATTGAACACAGGGACTTAGTTAATAAAAAGTGTATTAAGAAGTGATTAAGTATCTACCTAATCAATATGCATGCGAAGTGTCGAGACTCACGAGACAATGTGCAAGCTGTTTTAAAACCTACACTATAATTACCTCGAAATAAAGTCGGTTATGGTCCGAATACATTTTACCCAACTTTACTTAAATATAGCAAAGTACCGTGAAGCTCCCAAAAAAGTGCTCCAAAGTAGTACCGTAATAGTTGTCATTATGTGACTAACATAATAATTAACAAAACCGATATACCGTAAAACTTCACTTTTTAACAGCTTCGTCCAGTGGTAACAAGTAAGCAAGCCATTGTGTCGACAGCGGGTAAAAAGGATAAAAGGCGTGGAAATGCTCGAAGTCGTAGCCGTATAAGGCTATGTGAGAGAAATAGACGCCGTCCCAGTTGCTCAGCGCTGTTAGGGGACCCTTTGTCTGTAGATGCGAGGAAGTGTCGTATGGTGTCACGATTAAGCTCGTCACTAGCGCTAGAATCGTCACATACGCTCGAGTTGCAACCGCGAAGACGGCGATATTGCGATCAGTTTTCATCTTTATTAACAAAGTTTTACTACATGTACTGTAATGGCACTCTATTTGTCAAGTTACAGAAATTCTGTGATTTAGAAGGCGTTAATCATAACAAGGCAGTCGAGATACTCGGTCAATTTCTCGCTCGCGACGAATTGATTAAACAAATGAGCGAACGCAACGAGATATAATCAACACGTGCGTAGGATAAACACTCTCTTGCTCTTGAAATTCTCATTTTGTGACGCAATAGCAAGCCCCTGTAGCCAAGCGAGCGTGTTTTCGGCACCTCCCTCTGCCGCATGCTCCAGCGCCTGCTCCGCGGCGCAAGACCTGCGGAGTTTGCTATA
>MIQA02023755.1:0-12177 GCA_001887855.2 Sclerospora graminicola
AATAAGCTTGTGAACGCGGGTCCACAATCTTTTGCGCAGAGAGGGCATCTTCCACCTCTGCGAACCACTTACGAAGGGGTTCACCCCCTTCGCCAGTAAAGGGCGGAATCCGCGCCTTTACCACTTCAACGCTCGCAGCGCTGTTGCTGTTGATGTTTGCGAACGCAATATGGCGTTGCGCACTTGAGGATCAACATACATCCTCTTGAAACGGGTAACCGTCTCTAAGGCTTCCTCCGGGGTTTTACCACGGAGGAAAGAGATGACTTCGGGCCCCATGGTCCGAATCATCTCGATCACAGTGGCCACAGCACTCTGTGACCAGTTAGGGAAGTTTTCCCTAACTAAATCTTGCGCGAGCTGATGCTCACGCTAACGATTGCTGGCTGTTGCCATGACAGCCAGCGCGGCTCTTAAACCTTCGTTCCACTAGTTAACAAGCGGAACGCGTCAACAGTGGTCGTTTAGACGGACCACAAAGTGCTACCAGGTGTAACAGGGCAAATGTTACACGGCTTACACTGTAAAATTGCAGTGAGGAAGCGTGCAATTGAGTAGGACCAAATGTAAATGAGGTCCTCCTTAGTTTACCTTAGATAAACTATAAGTAAAGACTAATTAATTTATTAATTAATCTCTTAAGTGTATATATAGTAAATATATATAACTTAAGGCTACGTGTCAGGAAGAAGGTCGTTTTAAGAGTGAATATATTACGAGTGGTTAGAGCTAATAACTATAATTAAATCTAAACAAATCATACAAACATGTGGTATAAAGCTGGTCTGAATGATATCTTTATCATTAGATTACTTCTTAGATTCGATAATTATATCAGAATCTGTTCTCAAAGTGGATTATAGCAACTTATAATCCAATATTCGCATTTCAGTTATTAAGTCTGAAATTGAACTGTGATATTTAAATATCACTTATGTAATGCCACCCCATTACACTCTCCCTCTACTGACGTTGGGTGGCATTTTCGTTCCCGTGCGTTTTTACCGCTAAAGCATGGATTTCCACAGAAATATGCAGAAAAATGCAAATGGCAGTGTGGATGCGACGACGAGGGCGAAAAGCACGCGAAGCCGTCGGTTCTTATGATTTATTGGCCGTTCAGGCTTAATTTACTTTTTTTCGTACATGTACTCATTTGCGCCACAATCTTTTAGCTACAGCTCTTGCTTCTTACCAGTAGTCTCGCCGTAAAGCTGCCGGAAAAAGTCCACCTTCTCGACGTGGTTGGTCTTTATGGTCTTGTCACCAGGTTTCCAATTGGCAGGACAACACTTCGTGGGGGTGGGACGCAGCATACTGGAAAGCTTTCAGGATCCGGAGAGTTTCATCGACACTGCGTCCAACAGCATCGTCATTGATTTGAATGGAACGACTGGTGCCTTCCGGGTCAATGATGAAGAGTCCACGGAGGGCAGTACCGTAGATTTCATTGTCTTCGCCCATGACAAGAGCGCCATAATCTTCCGAAATACGCTTACTAATGTCAGCAATAAGGGGATCTTCATCTTGCCCAGTGCGTGTGATGCAACTCGGTGGAAATCACTACAATTTCAGCGTTAATGCTACGGAACTGATCCTCGTTGTCACTGACGCTCACAATCTACGTGGGACATACAAATGTGAAATCAAACGGGTAGGAAAACAGGACCAATCACTTGCCTTGGTAGTCACTAAGCGACACCTATTTAAACTTTTCATCCACCACAGTGTCACGTTGGTAAAATCTGGTGCTGGTTTCCGGGGCGTCACCGCAAAAGCCAAGGACGAGTAGCGACTTTTTTCTGGTGACAAGTTGCTCCAGTAGCGCCTCGGACACGTGACTCACAAAATGCTCTGGTTTAGTGAAAACTTGTAAACTTATGAAGCTTTATTTGTTCATGTGGATGCTTTAAGGAATGGTAATGTGGACAAAAGTGATGAGTTATCAAGGTGTCTTGGTTTAAGGTGTAGAAAGAGGTTTCTGCTACTAGCCACACGACCTACAAGCGTTGACACCTAGAATTACGTTTTCATTCAGGATTCCCAATAAGTGCTTCTGATTGTTGCATGATGCCGTCTTTGTTTTTATAACATCCGTAATGTTTTCCTCCAACACCTTTAAGGTATATTCGCATAAGTGCTTTTGGTGATACGACCGATTAGACACTAATTGGTGGGAACTATTAAAGGATGTTATTCAGACTGGTGGGCTTAACTCCCACTTCGAGTCCTCCACTTGGAGAATCGGCCAAATCTTACAACGCTGTATTCATGATGAAGAGTGCACTTCACAGTAGACTATATTTTTTTCTACTGATTCTGTGTAACTTAACTCAAATCAAAATTAAGAATCCTTTATTAAGATTTCCACTGTATACCTGTATTGGATATCGTCAACCAAATTCGTTGACTGTTCTCCTGTGTTCCTATCATGTCCCGGATACCGACCGGTACATTGTTTCGAGTTAACTTTCGAAAAGGGGAAATCGCTAATTGGTACCCTTAATTAACCATCAATTACTAATCAGTACCCTATTCGCATAATTATTGCTAATCGGTACCCATGAGATAGAAATGAACTATTTCACGAACCTCCTTGATGTCTTAACGCTGCTTGTGTATTCTGCATTAAACACGACAAGTGCTTTGTTGCGCGACATGTCGGATTATCTAGATAAAAAGCATTGAAGCGATGATTATCATCCTTCCCACCGTACTCGACACATCAATGCAAAAACCACCTAACACGTAACAGCTGCACCATATTTTTTTATTCGTAGCAACAAAATTAGCTGCTGTTGGTTCCATGCTCAAAGCGACTGGGCTTCACTATCCACACATTGCACGTATCTCCAAACTTTTGGCGGAGTAGTTGCGCCACATATTCGCAAAAGATAATTACAAATAACCAGCAAAGGTCTAATCATCCTTTAAAAAAGCAGCAATAAGTACAAATAATGCCACGTCAGAGTAGCACACAAACCGCTGCGTACATAGCCCCTGGATATCCACAAGGATAAAAGATACGTCGTTAGGTCCTGGAACGCATTTTGGCACCGAAAGAATACAACTCATTTTCTACCGATTGCGCAAATACATCAGTAACTGAAATACTTCTTGTTTTCATTATGTACATATAAGCAAAAGAATGAGCGTCAAATGAATTTATTCGCCTTCACCAAACACCTTTGCGTCGTCAGTTATCAGTTATTCAGTTATTAGAACCAGCATTTGTTCTTCGCTCATTTTTGAAGGGTACCGATTAGCAACGCTGATGGCAAAAAGAGCGGGTCTGGGTACCGATTAGCAATAATTGTGTGAACAGGGTACTGATCAGTAATTGATGGTTAATTTAGAACGGCCCTAAGGGCCGTTCTCAATAAAATGTCCCGGGACGGGACCCCGGGACGGTCCCATATCCCGAAAATAAGAACCAATCTCCGGACAAGGATATATCCCGTTTTTTTGTATTTAATGTGTACCAGTATTTGACGTGAAACTATAGCATTACTGTAAGAGAACCATCCATTTGTTCACAATAAACGACAATAACTGTCAACTACGTATGCTAGCGCAGTCTTTTATAATAAGAAACAATAAAGTTTAAGGCATAAGAGTTGAAGCAAATTTAGTCATAATTGTAGACACTGAAGAGTGACTGACTTGTAATTGTGATGGGCTGAGCCCGTCCCAGTCCCAACGTCCCAAGATGGCCCTGGGATAAAACCAGATGGTGGGACCGATGCCGTCCCGTCGCGTCCTAACCCCAGTTGGCTGAGCCAATCGTTGTCGTTTATTTCGTCCCGGGATCTCGGGACATTTTGTTAGAACGGCTCTAAGGCCCTAGTCCAAGTGCTGGCACGCTTTACTGTACCGAAACAAAGGTTAGGGTTATGTAATTCTGATCGTTAAAAAACGATGTTCCGGACACTGTCCATGTACATACCCACCTGCACCACACATTATATTAGCATGCGCGCTGTACTACATGTATGGATGTCTAAGGGCTGTGCATCGTGTAATTATCGATTTCCCTTGGGTCGTGCCGAAGGATTCGGGCGAGGACTCGCAGCATACGCACAACCTACTATATTACTGCTATCTCTATTATGTATATTACTTCATTTATGATTTCGGTACAAATGTGCTGTTTTCATAACACCTCATGGAGGTGTTCCAGAATCCCACGATCTCGGAACAGTAATGTGTCAAACATCAATTTGTTTTGTCCAATCATGTGTCACTATTTTTCAGTACAGAACGCCATTCCGGCACTTGGACAAGGGCCTTAGGGCCGTTCTTACAAAATGTCCCAGGGCGGGACCCCGGGACAGTCCCAAGTCCCGAAAATAAGAATCAAATTTTGATCTGTTTTTTTCACATTAAGTTCGAACTGACATTGGCCTACGCACCGAGTGTCGTACGCATTGAACTAATCGCTGTAATTATCAGGATGAACCTACGGACTCCATTTTAGATCCTGCACCATACGCACTGACAGGTGGAACCTCTGAACTGCATCGGAATCTGAACCTTGACTTTGACGCGTGAGTGATTTAAAGCTCTTAAGATGCAAAGCACGGAATAAACTAAAACTAACGTTGCTTTATTTTGCAGACCTATGAGTGAAATTTCACTCGCTTACTTACCGACAGACCCGAGCAAACTAGTTGATCCGTTTATGCAAGACATGATGGAGGTCACAGACAGCATCAAAAGTATCCTGGGCTCCGATCACCCTGTTCTTGCTACAGTAGCGCGGTAATTTTTTCGAGCATGACGCGGGCAAAAAGGTGCGTCCAACGATGGTGTTGCTGATGGCACGGGCTAGAGAGGCCCATCGTCGTGCACTTGGCACTCCATTGCCTGATGTTCAGTCCGAAGAGTACACACAAGCGGCTCAACAGCGACTCGCCGAGATCACGTGCGTCGTTGCAACTTGATGCTTGATGTCATATAGAAGCTGAAGCTGATTGCTTATATTCCGTGGTGCAGTGAAATGATCCACACAGCTAGTTTAATGCACGATGATGCGGTTGATGCAGTTGATACACGACGCGGCCGCCCATCCTTAAACTCAATGTGTACTGCCTATCAAGGGCAAAAATGTCATGGAGAGTCAACACGTCAGGGTATGGAATATCTTTTTTTTATTTGAACTGTTTATACCGAAGAACAATGTGGAATTAACTTATTTACTGCTTCGTGTACAGATGGGAGCATACCACACGCTCGATCTCCAGATGAACCAAGATTTCACGCTGACCAAAAATTGCTGGGATATCATGTCACTAGAACGAATAGATACGGCATGTGATATATCTAAACAAGCTGAGCTTGCAGCTGTGGTCATGCAGGTCGGCCTGTCACACGTGTGCTTGATCAAAGGTGATATGACAGTCATTCGTGCCAAGATTGAAACAAGTGTACCAAAAAACGGCCGGGCAGCTCCGCTCACTCTAAGGGAATTGAAAATTTTTGTGAAAATATTGTGCGCTCCATTCGGCAGCACATAAATTTCAAGCTCGTGAAGTGCGTGTTGCTCGCAAGCCCAGGGTTTGTCAAAGACAACTTTTTCAAGTTTATGATCGTGCAGGCTGTTCGTCAAGACGACAAACTCATCCTTGAAAATAAACCCAAGTTTGTATTGTACCATTCATTGTCTGGTCACAAACATGCACTAGACGAAGTCCTCAATGACCCCGCGATTCTGTCTCAAGTAGCGGATACGAAAGCTGTAGAAGCCGTTAAGTGCCTGGAGCGCTTCTTTAACATGTTGCATACCGATCAGGACCGTGCATACTATGGGTACGAGCTGCCAACGCGAACATGGCCATTGGAGACGCTCATGATAACGGACCCGTTTTTTCGTCAGCAAGATATCTCCCGTAAATACATCGATCTTGTTGAAAGCGTACGGGATTATGGTGGCACGGTGCGGTTATTCAGTAGCTTGCATGTATCAGGCGAAAAACTTGGCCAGTTAGTGGTATCGCTGCCATCTTGCGTTTTCCTATGCCTGAAATTGAACACGAACAAGACAAAGAGTCCAGTTCAGAAGAGGAGAAACGAATGACAGCGGATTGGGTGACCTGTTGGTTGAGGCTTTTAGTATTTGATAAAACAGCGACGGGAAAGAAAATCGTTGCGTTTGCAGCCGAGTCATTGGAAAATTTAAACCTAATCATGCATTAGCTGCCAGTGTTATGCTGTACGAAAAGATTGGACACTTGTTTATCAAACCTCTGCGACGCGAGACGCTCTCCTAGTGAGGCAAAAGGGATCGACATGGCATTCACGTACAGGCGATGCACCTCGGTGAAAACTGCATTCATCAACAATGCTACACCATAAAAAGATAAGTCACCACATAAACGAATTGATGGGATTAGTGTTACCTACCAGTCGAAGGTCCGACTCGCACGCTGGCGCATCTTGCAACATCGCAACAAATTTTACCGACGTGTTTGTCACGTATCCATAAACTCATTAGTCTTCAGTAGGCCCGAGAAAGCCCGAATACATGTCATCCATCGAGATGCAATGCGTTTCTTTGATATTTTCTGTTGTAGTACACTTCGGCCGTCCCAGTCCCAACGTCCCAAAAAAAACGTGGGACCAAGCCAGATGGTGGGACCGATGCCGTCCCGACGTGACCTAACCCGCGCTTTCTAGGCCAATCGTTGTCGTCCATTTGGTCCCGGGATCCCGGGACATTTTGTAAGAACGGCCCTTAGCCCTAAGGGTACCAATAAGCGATTTCCCCTTATGGATTTGATCCAACATAAATCATATAATTTCTCTACCAGGTCCAAATAATAGTCTGGCACAAACTATTTAAGGTAAGGTACACTGCCAATTTGGGGCCTTCTTTAATTTCTGTTCAGTGTTGTAGTCATAACTTTTCTCCTATTTATAATCTGTCGCAAATAAAAGTATTGGCCAACTAATCAGGATTTTTTATAGCGTATCGATTGGTAGCTTTGTTTTTACTAATATGAAAAGAGGTAGGCGTGGTAAAGGTGATACAAAAACTCATATAAAAAAGCGGCCCCAAATTGGCATTTCGTACTTTTGCGAGACGCGAACAGAAAGAGTTAATATTTTTGATGCATTAGGGAAAAGTTCACCTCTGTTTGAGTCACCTCGGTTAGAGGCTCATAACTGAAGGGCCAACCAAGTTAAAGAAGACACACCTACCTTTCATAAAAAATGTGATATGGGTGAGCAAAAACAGTGTCATCCATGTTGGTGAGTTTTGGGTGAAAAATCCTGTATAATTTATAACCGAGGATCTGCTAACTCAGCCGACCTAACCGAGATGGTGACGACCATCTGACCAATCAGATGCCTCCCTTTTTCAACCGAAACAGAGGTGAACTTTGCCCTTAGCCCATTAGCGATAAATAAACGGCTGTCATTTTGTTTATTTCTACCAATGGGGAAATCGCTAATCGGTACCCTAAATTAACCATCAATTACTAATCAGTACCCTGTTCACATAATTATTGCCAATCGGTACCCAGACACGCTCTTTTTGCCACCAGCCTTGCTAATCGGTACCCTTACAAAATTAGCGAAGAACAAATGCTGGTTCTAATAACTGAATAACTGATAACTGACGACGCAAAGGTGTTTGGTGAAGGCGAATAAATTCATTTGACGCTCATTCTTTTGCTTATATGTACATAATGAAGAACAAGAAGTATTTCAGCTACTGAAGTATTTGCGCAATCGGTAGAATGTGAGTTGTATTGTTTCGGTGCCCAAATGCGTTCCATGACCTAACGACGTATCTTTTATCCTTGTGGATATCCAGTGGCTAAGTGCGCAGCGGACTCTAACGTGAAATTGTACTAATTGCTGCTTTTTTAAAGGATGATTATACCTTTGCAGGTTATTGTAACTGTCTTTTACGAATCTGTGGTGCAACTAAAAGTTTGGAGATACATGCAATGTGTGGATAGTGAAACCCAGTCGTTTTAAGCATGGAACCAACAACAGCTAAATTTTGTTGCTACAAATAAAAAAATATGGCGCAGCTGTTACGTGTAAGGTCGATTTTGCTTTAATGTGTCGAGTACGGTAGGAAGGATGATAATCAATCGTTTCAGTGCTATTTATCTATTTCGGAACAAAGCAATTGTCGTGTTTAATGCAGAATACACAAGCAGCGTTAAGACATCAAGGTGGTTCGTGAAATAGTTCATTTTTATCTCACGGGTACCAATTAGCAAGGCTAATGGCAAAAAGAGCAATAATTATGTGAATAGGGTACTGATTAGTAATTGATGGTTAATTTAGGGTACCGATTAGCGATTTCCCCTCTACCAATTGATACGCTGACATTATTTTTGTCAACGCTTATTGGGCAAAACCAGGAGTGGCCCCAAATTGGCAGGAGGCCCCAAATTGGCAGTTTACCTTAGCACAAATTAGCACAGACTAATTACGGTGGGAGGAGTAGTTTTATTATTTTCATCATTTGTGTAAAGGTGCAAACTTCAGGATAACGTTAATAATAACCGCCAACCCCCTCATATGTATCCTCGTAACGGAATCCAACTTGTTAAGTTTCCACTCTGCTCTTTCTGGTGTCATATTTGAAGTGGCTCATCGTCTACGCTTCCGAAAAACTTTTCACAATCTTCTCTAAGTCCGTAACCTTACTCTTCATGTGGAAAAGAAGATCTACATGTTGCAGAATATCTTCGTGCTGGCCATCTTTTCTCTCGTACTGCTGTGTTACGAGATCCGACACTATCTTCATCTCTTTATCTGTAGGAAACATCTCCTTTAGCTTTCGATCAAGAATGAGCATTTCCTTAAAATAGGACGGCAGCATACCATCCTCCATCACTTTTTCAAATGAACGTGACATTATAGGCAGATCCCGATTTCCGACCAAACTCTTCAATTTTTGAAGCACGACCTGCGGATCTGTGACCTGAGGACGAGTTTTTTTTTCGCCTGAGAGTGCTCTCAACACCTTTTGCAGCTCGTCATCTTCTAATACTTGCCTTCCCGTTCGAATACTTGCTAAATGTTCACGTAGGGGCTTGTCCTCTTCACTGACAAAATGCTCTGCTGCTAGTTTCAGCGCCGCATCCAACTCTTCGCTGGTGCCAAACTCGACTTTCAGCTTTTGAAAAAGAGTTGAGAGACCACGAAAGAAGGCCTGGTGGTAGTTCTCCGGTTGGATTCCGTCTGCTGGTATCAAAGGCAGATTAGCCTCTTGGACCACACTCCTCAGCTTTTGAAGAACGTCTTGCTCAGCTGCCGTGAGACGAGAACTTGACTCAGCGTGTACGACAGGCTGGGATCGTTTTTTCAACATCCTAGCGAATTTTCGTTTTGAACGTTTCCTCTCCGATAAAATATAATTAAGCAGGTCACGTAAAGGCTTGTCGTCTTCACTGATAAAATGCCTCTCTGCTCGGGCCAACACCGTATCCAAGTTATCGTTGCCGAACTTGGCCTTTAGCTTTTTATAAAGAGTTGAGAGACCATGAAAATAGGCCGGATTTTGGGTCTTTTTGATTTCATCCACGGATATCGAAGGCAGATTGGCCTTTTGGACCAAACCCCTCAGCATTTCAAGATCGGCTTGCTTCACTGGATCGAAAAGAGAAGGAGAGCGTTCTTCTTCGCGTACAGCATTGCGCAATTGGTGGGTCGCGTTCGTGTGACCAACCGAATCCCCTTGGCTTGCGTTAGGGACAGAGACCGATTCGGACGCTGTAGCGGCAACATGGCAAGCGAACACGGCGCTGGATACCAACAGGAGGATGGAGGGAAGACGCATCGGTACTGCTAATGATGATAAATGATAGAAATACTGCAGTAGTAGATGGGCATCAGAATCAGCTGAAATGTACGGAGCGGATCAGCCAAAGGGAAATACTCCAGACCCCGCCTATCAGCACCAGCATGCAGATTGTGTGCGCATGAACACGTGTAACTAAACTCCAGCACCCTATACATGGTACCCTGTACCATACAATATACAAAAAAAAGGAGTAACAATTACGGAGGGAAAACAAACATTAGACCATCAGATCAAAGACTGCCACATTGATATATACCCGGTTATACGTCATTTACAGTATTTTTAATCATTTGGTGCATAAATCCTATTCGATTAAGTCATATTTATACCAAATTTAAAAAGTCGTAAAATACCCAGTCAATTTCGATATGACTCAGTCTTTTCGAAATTAGACATATCATCGTGTGTGCCACATGACACTATATATCTAAACTAATTTAGTAGTGTAGCCTTAAAATAGTATACCATAGGTATAGAGTGCCAGTTTTTGATATAGTAGCCGAAGAAGTAGCTAGCCCTTATTTTTAAGTATTGGTAGTTTATAACTTAGCTCGAGTCGCTAGACTGTTCGTGTTGTTAACTATTTGAAGAGCCATCGTGTCGAGACGGCAACTTGGTTGGTTACGTCAAATGACTAAAGTGCAACTCGCCTGTGCATACTAGTGATGAGTAAACTGCCTAACTTTAAGTTACACTTAAAACTAGCTTGAATGCATTTGAGTTTTTGCATTTTTATTTATTTGTATGCCACTCACTCTTTGCTTCTAACGAATCTAAGTGTTAAAGGACGCTTTGACGGAGGCCACAAACATTAGCAAGAGGATGGGTCGGAGTCGTTCCCCCTGGAAAGGGATAACAGATGTACATGAAAAAAATATTATAAAGCCGGAAACATCTAATACCTTTTATTACTGGTATCGTCGTATCGTCGTGTTTTCATTATGAACTGATTAAGATTACTGTATGAAGTTCATTATGTGAATACTGACATTCCCAAATTGGGACATTTATCAAGCTGGATATTGGGAATCCCAATATCCAGCTTGATAAATGTCACATAGTACTGGACTGGCTCGGACGCCTGACTCCCACGACGAGCCGGCTGGTCCGGAGACTTCGGACTGCCGCGGCTGGCACTCAGCCGACGCTGCTCTTCCAAGTATCACTACATCATCGCTGAAAACATGTTATGCAGGTGATCCGGCAATTGAAGGATCGCCTGGGATCCGCTCGCAGGGCGACTTTGGGGGCGACCGGGCTGCCAGATCGACATTCCTTTTTAATCCGCCCGTCCGCGTCTTCCTCCTTCAGTTCTGGATCCGCCGTCGCCGTCCGGGTCTGTACGCTGTACTGACTGGCTTTCTCCGCTCTGGCGTATCCGGATCTTCATATCCTCCAAACCTTATGACCGTCGCCACACGCGCTGCTCTCCTTGGGCCAAGCGTCATACGGGTAATACCTACTGATGAGTCGGTTGAATCCGCTTATGAGGGGGCGGACTCGTACTGAGAAGAACCCGAGTGTATTCCGGCCGGTCTGCTTGCTGCCGGCGGCGTGGACGGCGCCACTCCAGTCGTGGCTGTCATCTTCTTCGACGGAGAACAGCCCACTAACGGTACCAAGCTGTCATGCAGTGCGCTGGATGCCTCCTTCAACTTGTCCACCTTCAGATCGAAAAGCATGTTCGGATCGAACACGCCGGTGTTAATGCCGGCTTGTTTGAGTTGATCGAATAGTCCTCTAATAAAGGACACGTGGCCGTCTGAGAGAGATGGGGGAGAGACGGGACCCTTAAATCCCCCTAGGATTTTCGGCCGTGTTATCTTCAGCACCTTATCCGTTCGCAAGAACTGCCCCAACTCGTGAAGACGGCGGGCATGCTCCAGATCGGTATCCGTAACCTTCAGTGATAGGCCGCCCAACTTTTCTTCTTCGTCTTCGAAACACGGCCTATCTTTGCAGGTTGGATAATCCGATTCCTGCCAATCCGGTCTTTTTAGGGGTAGGTGGCCCGGATCATGACTTGATCCTGAACCGGTCAGCTTCCCACTCTGGTCGTATCCGACTTCCGATTCTTCTTTCTTAATTTTTTCTTCTTTGATATCCATAAAATGCATTTGTAAGGTCGAAACCATGATCCTTCCTCGGACTGTGGTGACTTGCACCATAATCCGATCCGGCTCCAGCTTGGGCATAGCGGCCGGTACTACAGTGAGTAGTACCGTAATCCGGTCCAGTACCGTAATCCGGCACAGTACCGTTATCCGGCCCCGTCGGAGCCTCTAGGGGAGTAACTTCTTCTTTAATCTCGACCTCGAACTCCCTAAATCCGAGTCGACCATCGCATC